>PVLD010012236.1:27860-61514 GCA_004027595.1 Dinomys branickii | reverse complement strand
GAGACTGCATTTTGTTCCTCTGTTTTCCCATTTTTGGGTATCAGATTCAAACTGTGGAGCTATAAATTCCCCAGGCAGTTCAGCAGGCAAAGGTCTGCTGCAGAGGCTGCTCCAATGGTTACTTCTCTTTGGGAGAATGTCCCTTAAGCTGTCTGCTGAGATTTCCGCTTCTACTCCCTACCCCAAGACCTGGCCGGGGCGAATAAACAGCTCGCCACCCCAGGATTCTTGCAGATAGGCCACTCAGGTGATCCTCCCTGGGTGGAGCTCCTTCCCCGCTCACAAAACCTGTTGGGGCGCCTAAGTAGGTCTTCCCACCCGGGAGATCCCGCAGCTCTTAAAGCTGCTTTGATGTCTCTCGCTGGGCTGAGCTTCTTCCCAATTCAGGAAAAACCGGTTAGAGCGCGCACTTAACTCACCCTGTGATCATGCAGACAGGAGTGCCGTTCAGATGTTTTTCCCTGGATGGAGATTTTCCCCGACTCAGAAATCCTGCTGGCCGGTCGCTGTTGCTCCAGTTCGCACAGCGCTGGCTGCGGGGGTGGGGTTCTGAGCAGGATCCCGGAGCGCTGCCTGGTTTGGCGCAGTTTGTCCCAGTAGCGCGTTCTCTGTCGGGTTCAGGAGCTGAAGCCATTCTTCCTTCCTCACTCGCTCTCTCGTCTGGTCGTCTTCTTCCCGGAAGTCCTCATTTCTGTCTTCATATTGCTATATTTCATTGTTTGGGTGGTAATCCTCTGGGAGGTTCTCTCTCTGCTGCCTACCTGGTCGCCATCTTTCCGGAAGTCTGAGTAGTTGTTTTCTAGGAATTTGATTACATTGTAGGAGAACACTGAATTCTAAAACTGAAAAGCTTCTTTACCTGTGGTAAGAAAAAAGTATGGTACCCTCCTTTGAGGTTATTTTAAAAGAAAAATAAATATTTTCCTGGGATAGCTTTGACTTTACATGAAAGCACAAGTGTCAACTGGATGACTGTACCAGTTCCTCTTCCCCGTCCTAGCTTCCTGCCAAACCACAGTTCTTTCACCGAAAGACTATGGAGCTGAAGAACTCCCAAGCTTTTTTACGGTCAAAGTTCACGAAGGATACCACTTTGCCTGTCACTTTAACTGAGTGGAAGCTTTTTGGAGCTGGAGAAGTTGCAAACAGAAAAAGGAGAAATCTTCCAAGGGTGAGGAGTTTAGTACTTTCATTCCTCTTTTCTTATTTCAATATTTCTATAAATGAGAATAAACAAACATTAAACCAAAATAAATAATAGGTTATAACTGACCTATTAGAATTAAAAGATGTGGAAAGCAGCCTTAAGTTTTAAACTTTTGGTTATGCAAAGTAATGGACAAATGGCTTTTGCCAGAGTTTCTTTATTGATTCTGGAAATTGATATTACATGGAGGGTTTCACTTCAATTACCTTAGTGCAAAGTTAGCTATTTTAATGAAGCACTAGATTCTCATAAAAGGGACAGTCTGTTAAGCTAGTTTCAGTGTTTGCACTCAAACGTCAAAGTGACTTCAATTTTATGCCTGAATTTTCTGATTTTGAGTAGTGACAAAGTACATACAGTACATACAGTATATCTGGGGCAAAAATTTCCATTCAGAGGAGGAAAAAGAGAAGTTGAACTGTTACTTGGAACTAAAAACTTAACAGCAACCATACCAAATAACTTCTCTCCCAGGAGAGAAAGGCATTTAAGGCTGTATAGCATCTCAACTATAGCAGCCGCAACCAGGACAAGAAGTTGAGATCACCTGTAGACAGATATGTTGTCTTTTAGGAAAGACATCTAAAAGATTATGTGTATATAGTTTTAAGCCATTACTTTGTTCTTTAATTCAGAGTGTTTTCAAGATTGACAAAATACTATGCAGAGAATGTACAGCCATACAAATGTCAAATTATTTAAATATTATTTCTCTCCTTACTCCCGTTTGAATTAGCTGTGTGTATTCATTTAACACACAATTTTTATACCTAATTTTAACAATAAAGTCTTGTTTTTTCTTGGCTTAGGTTCTACTCGTTGGTTCCTTGGGAACTACTCTGCCCCACAGTTGAATTCTGTCTCCTGCCTTCCCTTTCTAAAAAGCACAGGTTTGAAAAATGGCCAGCCATCCAGCAGGAGCACTCCCCTTCGGGAGATCACGCAGGCACAACAAAGCAGCTTCTCTCCTGGCCCAGAAGGAACAGACTGTGTGTCCTTTAGAGGACAAATACAAACACCTGTGGGACTGCATTAAGAGTCTTTAAAATCTTAGAAAGGCATTAGCAAATATTTACTAATTGTGCACTGTATAGTTAAGTGAGGCCCAAGGAGATTTTCCAGTGCTTTTGATTTCACACCTTAGTATTTTATGTACTGTGAATCGAGAACTTAGAACTTCCCTCTTTCTGGTAATAGGTAGTATTCTCCAACTCTTCCCATTTTGGAATTTTCCAAACGGCATTTCGAGAAACAATGAAAGCAAATGGTGATGAATTCTTGTTGGCTAGGAACAGGTGGTTGGCATTTCTACCTGCAACCCATCTCAGATTAAGTCCTTTTATGATGCCATGTATGCAGTCTAACCTTCAAGTATTTTCAAGAACAATATTGAATAAGAAAAGCAGTTTTTATTTATTTTCGCTCTGATGACAGCAAAGAAAATTGCTTTCACAGTTTGAAAATCACTGATCTAAGCCATGTGCCTCTTTCCTTCCCTTTTTCTCCCTGCTTTGAAAGCCTGTGTGGGATTGTTTGCTAGAGTATATTTTCTGATGTTTTTTATATTGTTTGTGTCAAGTGATATAGCAGTGCGGCTGCTGTAATTTCTTAGAGGATTCTGCTGTGTTTCCTGCAACTAAAAGGTGAGGATAGGCTCTTTTTCCAACCTCATAATCAGAATTTAAATTTATCACTTTATCTCATACTTGTAGAACAGTAGTTCCCTTTCTTTATAGTATTTAAGTATACTTTTGTTGATTCTTTTCAAATATACATTAATAAATTATGTCTGGGTGTGGTGTGCACAGCTATAGTCCTGGCACTCGGGATGCTGAGGCAGGAGTATCATTGTGACTCAAGACCAGCCTGGGCTACGAAGTGAGCTCAAGGCCAGCCTGAACTGCATAGTGAGGACCCTGTCTCAAAAAGACAATAAATAAATAAAGCAAGCAAGCAAGCTATTTTTTTTTAAAGTAAGCTATTTTTAAGTTGGCAGTAATAGTGCATGCATGTAATCTCAGCAGTAGGGAGCTCAAGGCAGGAGGATTGTGAGTTTGAGGCCAGCCTGGGGTATACAGTGAGCTTGCCAGCCTGAACTATGCAGCCAGGCCCTATTTCAAAAAAGAAAAAAAAGAAGGAAGGGGAGGGAGGAGGAGGAGGAGAAGGAAGAAGAAGAGGAAGAGAAAAAGGAGGGAAAGCAAAGGAAAAGGAGAAGAATCATTGGCAACTTTTCACCTGAATTCAGTTATAAAAATTAAGAGAATAAACTCATCCAGAAGGTAGGAATAACTTGCCTATTAGATGCACGTGTTTCTCATGTTTCTCTCTTGCACTGGACCGATTCACAGGCTGTTGATTGCCAGGATTGTACAGAAACAAGGATGAAAGACAAAACAAGACTATTTTTCTCAAGCAAGTTTGTTGATTGTCATCTAATGTAATGATCTTAAGAGTTGTAATTCTAGGCATTAAGTGTTAAGTTAGGATTAATAGTTAAGAAAAGTATGGAATCTTAAGGTAAGAGTACACATGGAAAAACTACTTCTTATTTTAAAAGTGCCTTCTATCGACTAATTGTTTTTCACCCAACCTACTTTATGTCTCTAGGTTTGTTTCTGTTTCTCTTTTTCTCAGACACACACACACACACACACACACACAGCTTTTCTAGCAGCCAAGGAAAAATTCTGATTAATGCTTATTAGAGAGAATCAGATACATATAACAATTTAAAAATAAATGGTGTTAGCTGGGCATGGTGGTGCATGCCTGTAATCCCAGCACTGTGGGAGGGTGAGGCAGGAGGATCACAAATTTGAACCCAGTCTGGTCAACCTAGTAATTTAGCAAGATCCTGTCTTAAATAAAAAATGGCCTGAGAATATAGCTCAGTGCAAAGGCCCTTGGTTCAATCCCCAGTACTGCCCCCCAAATTATTAATTGATTGATTTTTAAAATGAGTGGAAGGGGTATAAAAGCATAGTTCTGTACTTGGGCATATTTGAGAGTCTTCTATTTTTATGACATATTTCTGAAATAAATCATAATATTTGTACTCACAGTGGCAAAGTGTATTTTCTTTGAGCAAAACTTCACTTTGGGAGGCTGAGAGAGGATGATCACAAGTTTGAGAGTAGGCTGGGCAACATAATGATTTAATGAGACCCTGTCTTAAAATAAAAATTAAGAGCTGGGCATGGTAGCCTACACCTATAATTCTACCACTCAGAAGGCTGAGGCAGGAGGATTGCTAAATATAAGGCCAGCATGGGCTACATAATGAGTTCTTCAAGATCAGCCTAAACTACATAGTGAGATCCTGTCTCAGAAAGAAAAAGGCTGAAGGGCTGAGAATGTTACTTAGTGCAAAGGCACTGGCTTTTATCACCAGTGTCTTCAAAACAAAACAACAACAAAGAAAACTGGCCAGGGCTGATTATCTACTTTTTGGAAGAATTCCTAGGAGCAGAATTAAGTAAGCTTCACTGTTTCTTCCAAGTGAATGAATGTTTCCCTTCCTATTCTGGGCAAGCAAAAACTTGCATTGAATAATGGCTTGGTTATTTTAGGGAGTACAGTAGCCACCTTGCCTGCATGCTGTGACATGGAATGACAAGGCCTCTCCCTGAGAGGCTGTGCTGGATTCATCTGGAAAGAAGTCCCTCACCCATCGTACGTGGAGTTGGCGTTTTGTTTGTGCAGGATCTTGCTATACAGTTCAGGCTGGTCTTGAGCTGGACTCAATATCTGAACAGCATGTCATCTACAGATCATCATTTAAAATTGAAAATTGAAAAAAGTAAAGGTTTTTATGTATAAAATACATCTCTAAATTAGAATCACTAATTAAATCATCAAGCTGCAAACCTTATGTTGGTTTTAACTGGTACTTTTCTGGCCTTCTTTCAGCTTGTATTGAAAATAGATGACATATTTCAATCCAAGAGAGGAAAGAAGAAGGTAAAGTTACACCCTTACACTGGAAAGGAAGTGCCTCCTTCAAAAGGTAAAAATTGTAATTGTTCTAGCTATCTATAGATACCAACATTTGAGGGGAGAATACTTATAAAACCTAATGTCTGAGGTTAATTACAGTTTTGGTTCACTTTCCTGTCTGTCCAATTTTAGTGTAAACTTCTTTAGGGTAAGAGGCCATTTTTCCAATTCCTTTCATTTAATTCTATCCCAAGTAGTAGTAAGTGTTGGGTGAATAAATAAATGAAAAAATCATTATAAAACCAATGAGTCTAATTTTCACAGGCAGTTTGAATCATTGTTTTGTAGTGCTACTTTCATTTATATAGTCATTCGCCAGTATAGACTTTTTTTTTTTTGTCTTTTTGAGGCAAGGTCTCACTATGCAGTTCAGGCTGGCCGTGAACTCACAGCAGTCCTCCTACCTCAGCCTCCCGAGTGCTGGGATTACAGGCGTGCACCACCATGCCTGGCTCGTTTTTTATTATAAAGAGAATGAAAAAACAATAAGACAATAGCAGCAACATAGACAAAAACAAAACAAGGCAAAAACAATAAAAATGATGCAGACAGTGGTTGTTATATTACATAATGTTATCTTCAACGAAGTTGCCTAGAATACTAGATGTAAGAATGAAAGATTGATCAAACCATACAGTAGAGAAACAAAAATGTAGTTATACGTAGACTAGTGGTGTGGAGCACTCAACTTGTAGTCCTAATCATCAGTTCTGTATTGCAGCTGGTTAGCTAAAACTTATCCTGCCAAGTATGGTGACATATGCCTATAATTTCAGTACTGTAGGAGAATGAGGCAGGGGGAATCAGAAGAAGTTCAAGCCCAGTCTGGGTAATTTAGTGACCTAGTGAGACCTGTTCCAAAATAAGAAATTTTAAAAAGGGGCTGAGGATATAACTCAGCTCAGAGGTCCTGAGTTCATTCCCCAGCTTTATAAAAAACCTTGTATTTCTTTAGTTAAGAAACTTTCAACATTGATAATGAATTACTAGATTTTCTTAAAAACCCATAAGGGTTTGGGGTGTAGCTTGGTGGTAGAGCACTTGCCTAGCGTTTGAGAGGCCCTGGATTTGATCCCAAGCAGTACAAAAACAAAACAAACAAAAACAAATCATGTGATAGTCTAACCTTTATTGGCAAAAAATATGTAAAATTTAGCAATTTTTATTTATAAGGTTAATAAGTTATTTATAAGGTTAATAAGAGAAACAGTAGGCAAGTGATAATAGAGGAGAATGTTTCTTACTTTTGCAATCTTCTAAAGATAGAAATTTTTAAATTTCACCTAAAAATCTGTTCTGTGTTCTAACAACTTCTTATCTGAAAATAAAATCCTGTTTCAGCTTAGCATGTTCTTATTCTGTGGTGGTTGTGTTCAATCGCAGCACCATAGACAACAACATCACCCTGTCACTATTTCTATTATGAGCTTTCGGTTTTTTCAAAAGCACTTTAAAAAATACGTTTCAGTCTTCTCCTTTGGGGAAGAAATTTTGGGTTGTGCTGACTGTATCTCATGCCTACACTAGGAGGTAGGCACTGGCCTAAATTCGTAGGCAGAAACTGAGCCCAGAGGAAGCATACCTTCCTATAAGGGTTGTGGCTTCACCAAATTTGATCATTTCATGTCACCAACAGTGACTTTCAGTTTTTCTCATAAACCTTGATTTTTTTCTAGCAGTTTACTATCTCTTCTCCATGTATTTTCTTCTCAACAGGATACTATCAAAGATTTTTAAAATTTGTGTAGTTAAGATCTAGATATAGAACATGAAATCTGTACAATGTCTTGTCTTGGATTCCTCCTGATGCATTATTTCTATAAATAACCCTATATGACAGATCGTAATGTCACTTTTATAGGTAAGAAAATTAACTGTATATTTGCTAATTATGTAAAATATCAAGTCACTGGGACAGA
Organism: Dinomys branickii; assembly: GCA_004027595.1. NCBI lineage: Eukaryota > Metazoa > Chordata > Mammalia > Rodentia > Dinomyidae > Dinomys > Dinomys branickii. The sequence goes on along the minus strand of PVLD010012236.1, from coordinate 54,392 downwards.
GACAAGTACTTGTAAAACATCATTTCCCCGAATTAACAGTGCTCTGTGTGCATGCCATATGGATGAGAATTTTAGTAAATTTGGCTTTAAGATGAGTTTTTTTATGAGACAGGATTTCACTATGTTATAAAATCCTGGACTCACGTGATTCTCCAGCCTCAGCCACCCAGGTAGCTGGGTCTGTAGCCTCATACCACCACACTGGCTGAAGACTAGTTTTTGAACAGTCAAATCCTTTAAAACAAACAAACAAAAAAATCCCCAATAAACAATATCATTGTTAAAAAGGGAAGAGTTACCTAAATTACCAATTTCTAATGCCAAAAAAAGAAAAAAAAAGAGCAGTCCCTACATTGTAGCTCTTCTGTGAAGGTTTTTCCCCCCATTTGTAACTCACAGAAAATAATCATTTACCCAGCCTTGTGACCAACTCCTCCAAGGAGTAACTAGGGTTCTTCTCATGTCTGAGGATTGCCTGACTCCGTCATTACAGCTTTGATTTCAGTTTCTTCCTTAAGCTTTGCCTGTTTATTAATGCCTAACAGAACTACATGATTAGTACATGCTTCCTGAGTGTATTCCAACATGAACATTTCTTAGCTTTAAGTTTGCAATTATTACAGAATGATTTATTATCCTTACTGAATTCTGTCATATTTTTAAATTTTTATTTGTTTTGTTTTTAGAGACAGGGTCTTGCTGTATATTCAGGCTGGTCTTGAACTCAGTATGTAGTCCAGGCTGGCCTCAGACTCGCAGCAATCCTCCTCCTGACCCAGCCTCCCAAGTGCTGGGATTACAGATGTGCTTCAGTGGCCCTGGCTTCTTTTTCTTTCCTTCTAGACATTGTATAAGCTCCTAAGAGATACCTGGTGCTAAGGATGCAAATATTTTTTATACCCAAACAGTCACATTATTCAGACTGTGTATGCCCTCCATCTTTATAAAGCTTTCTTTCAGTATCAACATATAAAGATTCTTATAGTTATGCTGTATTTCATTATATAGATGTTAAAAATTTTTATTGACACTGGAGATATAGCTCAGTGAGGCCCTCAATTCACTTCAGACCTCAAAATTTTTTTTATTAGCTGATTATTTCTGATGTTTCATTTAGCCTGTGAATATTTAAATTGTCTATAGGTGACCATATACATATATATCTTCAAACAGTATTGTAATATGTATCCTTCTACTTAGATTGTTGGCTCTCATCTCTGAGTGATGAGATTTCAAGTGTGCGCCACCACGCTCAGCTTCTAGCTCTTTTATTAAACTTTTTTTTGCTAAATTATGTGCCCAGGCTTACGATATAAAACACTCCCTTGTTAGCAGGAGATATTACTTAGCGATGGAGTACGTGTTTTGCATTTGCAAGGCCCTGGATTTCTTCCGAGTACCAGATAAACAAAAGCCCAACAATTCCTTGTGAAAACAGCATAGACCGTATCTTCGGGTTACTTAAAATATGATTTTAGAAAATAAGAACAGAACAAATCATTATTAGAACTGCAAGAATTTAGAGTAAAGATGTGATCAATATGGGCTCATAGGTAGGTAGACATATCATGGAAGGGGCTAAATGATACTTCACTACTTGGTAGCCAGCTGTGTGGTAGGCACCTGTAATCCCCGCACGCCAGGAGGCTGAGGCAAGAGGATTGCAGCTTGAGCCCACCCTGGGCAATTTAGTTAGACCCCGTCTCAAAATAAAAAGGGCTAAGGGTGTAGCTTGGTGTTCAATCCCAGAACCACAGAGCAAACTTACTTGGTACTCTGTTTCTCAAAGCCATACTCCGGGTGGTGGTCATGATTTTGCTTAACAATTTAATATCGTATTTTGATATACAAATCTTAAACGGGCAAGATTTAAAAGTAAAAATAGAATCCATCTTGAACTAGATTTCATAAAACTAGTCTAAAAGGTGGTTAATTTTGAGAATTAGGGTCACAGGAGAGCTGAGGAGTGAGGTAGAATGTGGAAAGATGTAATAGAGCAGTTTCTTCTCTGAGTCTTTTCTGTGGGTCACCTTCCGACGCTCCAGTTACTAGTGGTAAGCCAGGGCTTGAAAGTATGAAATAGAAAATCATAGAAAAAATTCATAACTTTTAAATTGGGCGGAATTCCAAGTAGTGTGGTGAAATCTTGAGCTGTTCTGTTCCTTCCTGCTCAGGATGTGAATTTTCTCTTTGTCCAACTTTCCACAACAGAGCTAAGCTACTATCCACCTATTAGGATCCATCTAGGTTGTCAGATCAACTGTCACTGTCTCAGGTGACCCTTACATAGTGGCCTAATGATTCGGCACAGTGCTTACATCTTTTCTCTCACTGTCACATAGGCATCATGTCATTTTACACAAGAGGGCAAGGAGAGTACAATAAGATTTTGAGAGGGACCATGTTCATGTAACTTTTATTATATTGTTGTAATTGTATATATTGTTTTTAATATCTTATTATACCTAATTTATAAATTAAATTTTCCTATGGGTATGTATGTATAAGACTAAAATATATATATATGGTTTAGTACTAGCCACAGTTTCAGGCGTCTATGGGGGATCTTGGAATACACCCTCTGCAGATAAGAACAGCTGTATTCTCCACTGCATTCTCTTTTGACAACTGCTTTCACTTGACATAAAGAAGTGGCTTAGAATCTGTATTCTCCTCGTACCTAGTCTCGGGGCCTGGGGAGGGTTTACTGTGTACTCATCCTCAGGTATTTCCTACTGTGGAACAATACAGACGGAAGCTCTTCCTCTCTCTGCAGGTGAAACCAGTGGAAATGAAAGTGACGGCGAGTATCTGCCAAAGAGTGAGTGAGTCAGCGGGGCCACTCCCCTTCTCGTGGTGTTCCCCGTTGTGGGTGGAGTGGCTCCTGCCTTTGTGATTCAGCCTTTTTTTCCCCACGAGAAGTTTCATTCTGTAGGTCATTTCTTCAGTTTCTGAATCTATTGCAATTTGGGAAACTAAGTACACCGGTGATTGATTGATTGACAGAATTTAAAATCTCTCTAGTGGGTGGAGGCCAACCAGTATGCTGCTCAGGATGGGTATTTTACAAGAGCAGCACAGAGCTGCATGCCCAGACACATATGCAGTAGTTTTGTGGCAGCCCAACAGAGTATATGAATTGCCCTCTGAGACAAATGCTTTCCATTTAATATCTGATTTTCCATGGTAAAGTATAATTATTGATATCTTGGGGTTTGAAAAAGGCAACAGTTAGTAAAAGGAAGAAAAAAGGAACATTTAGGAACTGGATATGTAGCTCAGTGGTAGAATGATTGCCTGCCATATGCAGAGCCCTGAGTTTGATCCCCAGCCCTGGGAAAAAAAGAGGAGAAAGGAAATAGTACCTGTTTTTATTCATAGGCAGTTGTAGTCCAATGTATTGTGTGTGTGCTTTGTGGTAGAATATGAATTTCTGCTCTACTTGTCCAAGAACTTCACGGTGCTCTGTGTCTTCATCTGGCGAATTGTCACAGCGAGTTACTTCCTTTTAAATACCTGACATACTAATGCATAGCAGAGCAGGAGCCATGAATTGTCAGTGCTGAGTCCAGGACAGTTCCAAATCTGATACTCTATAATCTTATGATGAATCGTCTTGTGCTTCCTTCACTGGCCTGATTTGCGTCAGATGTTTAATTCAGTAGCCTGACTCAAGGTGAAACTTAAAGCATCGTCAGGTTTGGCCTTGATGTGTGAGGGTGGCTATTGCAGTGCTATTGCTAAGGAAAAATGAGACCTAAAATTGTCTCAACTTGAGCTTAGCCCTTTGGGGTAACTAAAGCTTTACCTGGAGCACTAAATGTCCTGGATAATTCTAGGGATCCATTCCTTAGTGTATTTTTAAAGTATTTTTAGTATGTTGAGCCATCATTAACTTTTTTTGAGGAAGAATGCATCATATCTCAAAAAAAAGGGATGAGTCTTCTAATCAGCAACTCAGAATGACACATAAACAAATCTCTGAAACACTTGAACTTTTTTTCTGCACGTGTACCATTTCCCTAGGAAGGAATAGTGCAAATTGTTCAGAATTTAGAGAGAAATGAGAAGAGAAGATATGTGCTATCCAGTTTGGGGTGGTATTGCCATGTACTGTTTAAAAAACATGCTTCCATGGTTTGATTCTTGTAAGTAGTAGCCCATTAATAGATATCTTCTCCACTTCATCTTTCCCATGAGCTTAGCATAATTTATTGATATAAGCATATATCCATTATTAGAAACAGTTTTCAAGGAGAGAAAGGAAAGGCAGAGTATAAAGATAGCTGTTGGTTTAGTTTTATCAAACTCATCTCTTTCTCTACAGACTCAGTTCGTTTTTCAAATTCTGACCTCTCCCATGATTTCACCACATTCCCAGCAGTGATATCTATTGTTAGTCCCTTGCATTCTGCAAACCTTTTCATGTGTCCTGTTGTGCTGCCATGAAAGATAACATAAAGCGTGTGGTGGGCATTCATAGTGTATTATTTGGGACATAGAATCCCAGTCCACTCACTGCTCGTTGGAGGTGGATTGAACCAGGGTATTTGTGAGGATCTGCACTTGTCCCCTGCGTGTTTCATTGCCTAAACAGGTAAGTGTGTGAAGCAGATACTGGTTAGTCAGCATTCATTCAGAAATGACTGTGTGAAGATTACTCTTATATGGGTCAGAGCCTCTAGGGCTAGAGGTAAACAGTACCACAGGGGAAAACCTTGCTCTGTGACTTCATTGCAGATCGCCACAAGCGCTTAGCACAACTGCTGCAGCCTTCCAAGAGAAACCCTCACTACCAGACCTTGGAGCGAGACCTTATTGAGCTGCAAGAGCAGCAATTGTTTGAACTTTTTGTGGTGGTGTCTTTACAGAAAAAGCCATCGGGAATAAGCTACATTCCCCAGATCATACAGCAGTTCCCCAGCAAGGTAGGTTCAGGGAAGCCAACAGGTATTCAAGAAGGTGCCTGTATGCTGTATATGTTTATTTCCTCTCTTTTTATTTATTGTTTTCTCAACAAACTTTGACCTGTACTATACTTGTAGGATCTGGTTAGTGACTTTCATGACATCGTATATTAGACATAAACTGCCCCAAAATGGAGACAGGGAAGAAAAAGCTCATTCCTCAAATGTGTTTTATAGTTTTGGCTATACCATGTAATAATCTCTTTTTATTTAATAATTTTAGCAAATTACAAAGTCTCAATTCTCCCATCCCTAATTAGCGAAATAAATGTGGTAGAATAGGGTAATGGTTTGTGTTGTGGACTCTGAAACAGCGCTCTGCATTAGTCACTTACCCAGCGCTGTGACTCTGAGCAGTTACTTACCCTTTCTGTGTTTTAGTTTTTTCACTTGTAAAATGGGAGTAATCATACTGGCACTATCCCTCTGAACTATAGTAAAGCTGATAAGGTCTGAATGTAGATAAGGCCCTTAGAACAGTGTCTGGCATATAGTAAACTCTATAACATCTTCCATTATTAGTAAATATTTAATGGAATAATATATGTGAAGTGCATAATGCACTTTCTTATCACAAAATATGCATGTGAAAATGGTGGCTCTTATTATTATTAACACTGTGACTTGATTTGCTCTATCTTTTTCAAGCACACATTTATTCAAATATTAAAATGCCTACTGTCAGGATTAGATGATAGAAGTACCAGTGAAAAAAGATTTTCTTCTTTTTGTTTACTTTTGGTTTGTTTTTGACACAGGATCTTGCTGTGTAGTTCCAGCGGGGCTTGGGCGCACTGTGTGGCTCAGGCTGGCCTGATCTTCTTTCAGTCTCCCTGGTGCTGGGGTTACAAGTGTGAGCCACCATACCTGGCAGAAAAGATTTTCTTAATTCTCACTGATCTTATTCAGTCTGTAAGCAAACTGAGCCCACCAACGTGTGGATTTTCCTGTACCTTTTTCTTTCTTTCTTTTTTTTTTGTTTATGTAATGTTTGTAAAAAGTAATATCAATATTTATTTCTAATATTCAAAAGTTCATTTCAGGGATTGGGGATATACCTCATGTGCAAGGTCATATCCCTAACACTGCAAAAAACAAATCAAATTTCACACGGTAGTTTTTCATCTTTCTCCTGAGAAACTGGAAAGACTACCAGCACTTAACTCACATTCCTGAGTGTCAGGAATTCACTGATGCTGAGTAAAAATCAGGACTTCCTGGGTCAGTGCAATTGCCTAAGGCCCCTCACTAAGAAGGGCCCCATGCCTGGAGTTCAGTGCTTTATGGTCACTGTCTTGAAGTGCTTAATAATTTTATCTTTGAGTTTGTGTTTATATTTGAAGTCCTATGGGACAGCTGGGCTTCTACCAGGTTTCAGTTCATGCATGGTCTCACACCCTGCTGCCCCCTGGGGTGGGTTTGCTAGTTTTCATGTTCCCTTGGCTTCCATGGTTGCCCTGTCTGGCGTCTTTTTCATCCCCACAGAGTGACTGCTGCCACTCTCTGTCCTTGGCTTATGCCCTGACGAGGGAAGCTTGGGCTCATGCAAGCATTGTCCCACAGCGTCTCCAGGCAGAACAAGGGGCCAGCCCTCCCCGCTCTGATGGGTATTGCTCTGTGTGTCTAGTGGATGATACAGTAGCGGGAAGGCCTTCCCACCACCCCCAAGCACAGGACCAAGTACATCCCAGTTTCATGCTGTAAGCCAGGAGGCTGCCAAATTGCTGTGGGTTAAAATGATGGCCCTATGGGAAGGGGAGATGCCAGGCTTAACTTCCACATCTCCAGTCCTCCCACAGAGTCTTAACTCTGCTGCTGGCCAGAGAGGAAATGGTTCTGGCTGTTGGCCACTAGTGTACCAGGTTGGAGACTCGGGCCCCTGTTGGTGGGGGGAAACCTGTCAGCCAGGATCCTTGAGCCCAAAGGAAAATGACATTAAATAGCAGATAAAAACCCACTACAGCTTGAAAGGCCACAGAAGAAGGAAAACTTTTTTTTTTTCTTTTTGAACAAGGGCCTTCCCATTTATTTTGCTCTCTGCTTAGAAAATTATATGGCTAGTGCTGGTCAGGCTTGATCCCTTTAAGAAGGAGCATTTATTCATTTTTCAGCTTATTATCTGTACTACTTCTCAAGTAGCTTACCTCCTCAGCCACTTTAGGACTTCGTGTTTATACCCCATACATGTTTCACTAAGCAATTAATGAAACACGATGGTACCGTAATCTACAAGACATTTCCTGCATGGGTTCTCACTCTTTTTGGTATCTTCAACATTTCCTTAGTACATAAATACACGAGTTCAATTTCTTATAAATCCTCAGTTTAGCTGAAAGTACAATGTCGTCACAGCATGGTTTGGTAAAAGGAGCTTATTTGGTAAGAGAAGCTTAATTTTTTACCTGGTTTTCATTAGTTTTACAATTGGAAAAGGGAAAGCTAAGCCTGAATTAATAACCTCACAACCATGTAAGGACACAGTAGTGATTCAGAGACGTCTCCAAGTACGTACTTTCCAGCTTTGTACCCCAAGCACCCACCAGTTGGGTGGGAGTGATCCTATTGAGCCTCTTGGCTTCTGTTGTGGAAAACCTTGAATGAAGATGATTATGAATCATTGAACACTATAAAAAGTATAGACTATGGGCTGGGCATGGTGGTACACACGTGTTATCCCAGCACTTGGGAGGCTGAGGCAGGAGTAAAGCCTTGAGTTTGAGGTCAGCCTGAACTACATAGTGAGACCCTTTCTAAAAAATATGTACATAGACTACAATACCCCTGGACTTTTATTTCCTTGGTGGGAGGTATTGGGCATCAAACCCAAAGGCTCACTCATGCTGGCACAGCACTCTATCACTGAGCTATACCCCCAGAACTGATATTATTTTTCTGAGTTTTTTTTTTCAATTCTTAGTTTATTAGTACATGTTTGTACCACATAGTGATTATACATTCATTGTGGAAAGTTAATACATGTATATAACATTTTAATTCTTTTTATACGCCCTCTCCCTCTCCCTCTTTCCTTCTGCCTTGATCTGTTGGTGCTTCTGTTTTTGTTTTTTTTTTTTAAGAGCTTAATATCCAAGTGACCCAGAATGGCTGCATTTTTATTTCAGAAAGTAAGCAATAGATCATTTTATTAATTATCTGAAAACAATATGATAATTAAAGTTACATGTTTGTCTTTATGCAGGACAAGTCATACTAATTTTTGAGTGTCTTGGTTTAACTAAATTTAGATGGTCTTTTAAAGTATAATACCACACACAAGAGACTTCCATGCTAAAATTGTACAGGAAGTTGCAAACCAGTAATTAGGTAGCAAAGATTGTATGCTAAGGGAAATGATTGTATGTGGGGTGAATTCTAAAAATAGTATCTTTTCTAAATAACATTCATCTCCTTCAAAACATTCATGATTATTGATTAGAGAATATCTTGAGCTGGCTAAGTTTTTACTGTCAGTAATAGTATAGAGATTTTACTTTTCTTCTACCCCATAATTCATGAAATACTGGATTCCTATTTGTTAATCCTGAATTAAGACTCTGCCTCTAGATGAGAAATTATTTTCAACCATCTCCCTTGCACTAGATTATAGTGTCTCCACAGGTACACTATTTATTTGTGTTTAAAAATAGATTTCCTTTTTTTAGTAGTTGTTCTCAGTACATTCTCTATGATTTTTCAATCTTGGCTTTCCTGTTTTGCTAAGCAGTATAAAACAACACTGAGGTCATCTGCTTGGGGTTAGTATATACCTTTTTCCCCAACACCAGGCTCAGTTTTTATGCATATTCTCCACTTTCATGGAGTAATGTCAGCTGTGGTGTTATCTTCCCAGGGCGATCATGGCTATAAGAAATCAAAGGACGTGGAGGAGAGGCTCAGAGTTATCCCAAAGTTTTGTTTTCCTGATTCAGAGGACTGGGTACCAACCTCAAAACTCAAGAGGTAATTGAGCTACTTTATCTTACTGATGTTTGTTGAAACTGCAAAAATAGAATCAGAGCGTTTGAGAAATGGGTGGAACCAGAAGTGCGGCTGTGTGAACACTAGCTGATCAAGGATGCTGTAGAAGGAAAGGAAGAAACAGAATTAGGACATTTCTGATGTGGGGCTCAAAAAAGAAAAATACAGAATAATGTTAGTGTCAACGAAAACAAGTTTGGGAGTCTCTCCAGGTCTCCAGTTCTGTAGAACCAAATAGTTCCACTTTACATAAAATAAGAAGTTGGACAAAATTGGACAGAAAAAGGAAAAAACAAGGCTTGAACTTTGGGACTCTAGACCTAGAAGCAGATAAAACAGAGCCCTGTCCTCATCTTGTTTCTCCCTCAAGCTGATAGAAGAAGCCACAGTCCAGATGGTACATTTCCCTGTGGCGCTTACAGGAGAACGTTTAGTTTGGGAGGTGTGAGTGTATAAGAAGGGAAGAATTAAACAGTTTCATTCATGTAATTAGAGGAAATTACTATTTTTAATTAATAAAAACTTTATTACCTATGAACTGCTCATAAATAGATAACTGCCTTATTCAAAGCTCTGTTTGTAGTACCAGCAACTCTAGAGTCTAAGGCAGGACAATCTTGTGAGCTTCTGAGTTTGGTACCCACCTGGGCAACAACATAGCAAGACCCTGTCTCAAACAAAACAAAACAAATAAAACCCACCTGTATTTATTAATATCTTTTAAGCAGAGGAGCTTGATTAAGCGAGCTCTGTCACGTGCCGGTGACCTGCTGGATGGTAGTTTTAGCTGTTGCCTAACAAGCTCTGCCCAGCCTCCACACTCACCTGCCGTCTCTCATCACCTGTGGCCCTTGTCACCGCTCCATCTGGGAGCCACCAGCATTAGTGTTCTTATGTTATCAGTTCCACTGCTAACCACAGAAGCAGCCTCTTTCAGGTTGGCCTGGCTGCTCCATGGTGCGTTTCCCCCTGGGTTGTATGTGCTTATTCTAGAATAGATGAGTATATAACAGGCAGAAACTAGAAGTAATTTTGTTACTTAGAGATAATCCATGTAAATATTTTGGCGTATTCCCTTCTGATCTTTATTTTTGCTCATATATAAATATATACAGTATTCATCATTCAAATTTATGGTTTTTTGATAATTAATGAGTTTTTTCCTCGGGTATCTTTGAATTTTCCTTTTGGAAATTATCTTTGCATACCTTTTGCCCATGTTTCAAATGAAGAATTACAGTTCTCCTATTAACTTTGGGGGTTTTTTGTTGTTCTTGGGGGTTTTTTTTTGTTTTTTGTTTTTGAGATACGGTCTCACTATGTAATTCAGGCTGGCCTTGAATAATCTTCCTGCCTGAGCCTCCTGAGTGCTGAGATTATAGGCTCGTGCCACCATGCCTGGCTTCTCATCAATTTTTATATGTTAAGGATATTAATCTTTTTCTATCACTATTGCATACGGCCTTTCAGAATTAAATAGTTTGCAAGGGAGCAATGTCATATTAAAGTTCTTTATAGCTTCCCTACATGTTTGTCTAAATCAGATATGCAACAAAAGGAAAACAGAATTAGTCGATGGAGTAGATAAGTAAAACAATAAAATTAGCCAGCAATTTATCCTATACCAGTTTGTTCACTCGGTACAGAGTAGGACAGTCTGGAGGCCTGGACACTCCTTAGGAGGAATATGGCAGCTTACTCAGTAAATGTCATGTTGTTGCCCCCCTTTGATCACAACAGGACTGGTACTGGGCCCTGTTTTCGGTTGTTTATTCCATGAGGAATGCTGTACATGATTATTTGGATCTCAGAATAACAATTGATTATTTTTTCAGTGAAACTTTCTCCTTCGTTTTGACTGGTGAAGATGGAAGCCGGTGGTTTGGTTACTGTAAGAAGCTTTTAGTAAGTACCAGACTTGTGCTACACACTGAGCTGGTCAAGAGACAGTGAAGTCAAACTGAGAAGTTCAAAATCACTATTTCTAGATAAGTCTGTGGACTCTCAATGATCAGTACTTTAAACTGATTGTGTTAGCATTATACAGCAAAAGAAAGGTCACTGTAGGTCATGGCATGCTGCAGAATAGAAAGTGGGGGTTTACTTCATCTGTCTGCAGTAGAGACAAAGTGGCTGGTCATCAGTGTAAATACATTTCCAGAATGGAGTACAGTGAGCCCATCAAGGGAGTGCTGAGTTACCGACTGTTCAGGGCTTTCTACTGGTTTAGGTGCACCTGGAATAAATCACGCTATTGCATTTAGTGCTTTTCTCATCTTGCAGTGTTCGCTGGGGATGAAGGCCTTAGATCCTGCTCTGTACCAAGGGATTCAGGTGCAGTAGATGCTCCTGTAGTCCCAGCTTCTTGGGATGCTGAGGCAGAAGCATTGCTAGAGCCCAGAAGTTCCAGACAAGCCAGGGTGACATAGTGAGGCCTCATATCAGAGAGGGAGACAATATTAAAAGAATAGTAATGGTCCAGATCACTAAAGACTTGTGCTTCTTGATGTTTTCTTACAGCCAGAAGGCAAAGGAAAACGACTACCTGAGGTGTACTGCATGGTTAGCCGCCTCGGCTGCTTCAATCTGTTTTCAAAGGTAAGTGAAGAATTTGAGTGAAGAATGGGGTCTGTGAAAGATGTTTGTTTCTGAGCTTTGAGAAAATTTTTGTTGCTTATGATGTCACTAGACAATGGACTTTAAAATACTACTTTAGACAGGTTCCTTATCGGCAGATCAGAACCACAAGCTTGAAGGCCAAACTTAGCTCTCCCATCCAGCTGCCACTGCTGCATCGTTCTCATTAGGTCTCGTCAAACTTGTAGTTTTGTTTTGTTTTTTGTCGTTTTTTTTTTGAGAGAGAGGGTCTTACTATGCAGTTCAGGCTGGCCCACTTTGTAGCCCAGGCTGGCCTCAAACTCATAACCATCCTCCTACCTCAGCCTCCCAAGTGCTGGGATTATAGGTGTCTCTTGAGACAGGGTTTCACCATGCGGTTCAGGCTGGGCTCGAGCTCACTCTGTAGCCCGGGCCGGCCTTGAACTCACAGTGCTCCTCCTGCCTATCTCGAGTACATTACAGGCACCACCATACCTGGCTAAAACTCCCAGTTTCAAGAGAACACAACCCAAAGCCTGTCTCATGTGTTTCCTAGATCCCAATTGCACACTGTCAGTGTCCATTTTTGTTTTTGAGGTTGAGTTTGGCTGTACAGTTTGGGCTGGCCTTGAACTCACTGTTTGTCTAGGCTGTCGTCAAACTCACTGCGATTCTCCTGCCTCAGCCTTTTGAGTGTGTTGCCAGCAGGCACCACCACACCTGGCTGAAATGTACCTGTTTTCAATCCTACTGCTGTTACATTCAGTGTGTATACCAAATTTGGCAGGTGCTATAAAAGGATTTTTATGGGGTTTTTTTGGGTTTTGTTTGATTGTTTTTTTTGATGCAGGGCCTCACTATTTAGTCCAGGCTGGCCTTGAACTCATAAGGGCTGGGATTATGATGTGTGTCACCACACCTAGCTGATTTTTATGTTTTTAAACCGAGTCCATAATACAATAAGATTTTTTTGTGTGTAGATTCTGGATGAAGTAGAGAAGAGAAGAGAAATGTCTCCAGCCCTTGTTTACCCGTTCATGCGAAGCGTCATGGAAGCTCCTTTCCCAGCTCCTGGACGCACGATCACAGTCAAGAGCTACCTCCCTGGGGCTGGAGATGGGGTAACTAAGCTTATTTCAAAAAGATTTGATAGCTGTCAGAAAGCAGGTCTTGTACTGTAGGCCCATTTCCAGAAGCTGAAGAGTATAGTTTCCTTTCCCTTTCCTGTAAATGAGAAGTATTTTTTTCCCAGAAAGTACTGAGTAAACATCAGTAAGATAGTTGAACCATGACCCAATACCTAAAAATTTCTTACCTATACAGTGTAGGCCCTCTCCATACTAAAAATTTCATGTATTGTCAGGTGAAATAAAGGATAGTACTTGAAATTTACAGTACAAAAAATAAGCTACAGGGTTTTGGCATTAGTATGCTCTGTTTCATATGTTCCCTGCGGCCTCACAGACTTTTTATAGTAGACGCTCTTCCTTGAGCGTAACTAGTAGAAGAACAAGAGGCCCTGTCAGTATTATCATTTGAGGGTGTCTTCCAGCACCAGCTCCCTCTGAGTCAGATTTTTACATTTCAGTCAATTGAACTCTGCCGACCGCTAGATTCCCGATTAGAACATGTGGATTTTGAGTGCCTTTTTAAATGCTTGAGTGTCTGCCATCTTATCCGGGTCTGCGCCTCTCTCCTTCTGGAGCGGAGAGTAATCTTTGTTGCCAACAGCCTAAGGTAAGAAAGAGCTAAATTAAATATGGCTGGGATGCAGCCCAGTGGTAGAGCACCCAGCATGCCCAAGGCCCTAGCACCACAAATAATAACATACAAAAAGAAATAAGTGAAATATATTACTTCATACTGGTGTTTTACTTGTTCTTACTATTTTAAAATTCAGATATATTTATAAAAATCTAGAATTAGTCTCTAATTACCTAATGCGTTAGTGACATGAATAATTACAAATGGTAACTGGTCATTTACATTTGGATGTAATGATGACATTTTTGCATTTAATAGGTTTTCCTTATAAATGTATTTTTGCTTAAACTGTTGTTAAAAATTGGTGCCTCCATCCAAGTGCAGTAGTTGGCACCTGTACTCCCAGCTACTTGGGAGGCTGAGGCAGGATGGTTGCTTGAGCCCAGGAGTTCAAGGCCAGCTTAAAGAAGAACTATCTCTTTAAAAAATAATTACTGCACACTAATTTCTAGTTTGATGAACTGTAGGGAATCTGGGTTGAAATTAAATCTTTTCAGTTAAATAAAGTTACAACTTTAAATAAAACATTAAAAACTAATGAGTATCATGCAGTTGTAAATCTGCGAACATGAACCAGCACCAATATGTAATTCTTTCCGTAAGTATCTAAAACACCCTCGGTGCGTTGCTCTGTGTGTGACACTGTTTCCTCTCCCCTCTGGCTAGCACACTGTCACAGTGTGGCCATGCCGTGGTAGCCACCCTGTACCCATTCACCTGGCAGCACACCTACATCCCAGTCCTGCCAGCATCCATGATTGACATCGTGTGCTCACCGACGCCTTTTCTTATTGGAATCCTGTCGTGCTCCTTACCACAGCTCCAGGACCTCCCCATTGAAGAGGTAAGAGGCAGGACCTCTGAAAAATAGCAAGAGCACTAATAAAGGGCAGAACTGTGTTATTTAACATAATAACTATTAATATTGTATGTGGTTATAATTTTGGTATCTTTTTATTAAGGTGAAAAAAATTCTGTAGTACACATGAATCCAGAGTTGTCTTATCGTAGGGGACAATGGACTCATATTATTCTGAAAAGTAGGCTTTTAGGGGGCTCTTCCTAAAGTCAAACACAAAAATTATTCTGGGTTAATTTAAAGAATTATTTCAGAAAAACTGTTTCAGCCAGGCGTGATGGTACATGCCTCTAATCCCAGCCACTTGGGAGGGAGAAGCATGCAGCAGGAGGGTCACACGAGTTCAAGCCCACTCTGGGCCACTTAGCAAGATTTTATCTCAAAAAAAGAAAAAAAAAAAAAAGACTGGGGATGTAGCTTCATGGTAGAGCCTCCAGGGGTTCATTCACCAGCACCAAGGGGAGAGAGCAAGGGGAAAAGTGGAAATGAAATGAGAGGAGAGTAAAGGAGAGAGGAAGGAAACCTGTTTCAAATATAACACAAAACAGTAAGTGCCCTAAACAAAATATACAGCCTTGTGAGTTACCACAGAGTGAGCATTTATAGAACACAGCATGGAGTGGAGTGGAACATTACTGCAGTGGGGTCAGTTCCAGTGCCCTAGAGTTCCCGGTCCTGCCTGGCCTAATCCCTGGTTCCTTCCCCACTCCCCATCGAAATTTTCATGATATTTAATTACTTGTTTTTCTTCATAATTTTATCCTTTAGGCATGCATCCCTAAGCAATGTAATTCTGCTCTGCCTGGTTTTAAGCTTGATATAAGTGTATTTGTATAGCAAAGGTGGTGTTTCACTGGCTTCTTTTGCTCAGCATTATGCATATAAGATTGATCCATGTTGATGGGTTTAACAATAGTTGGATCATTTTTTAAAATTAACTTTATTGATACATTTTAGATATACGTAGTGATCACATTCCTCATAGGGAATTTGTACCTGCACATGCTGTCTTGTGTTTTCTTTTCTCCCATCCCCTCCCGCCCCTTCAGCCCCTCTTCCCTTCCTTCCTTGCAAAAGCTCTGTTTCCATTTTTTTCCGTCTATGGCTTTGTTTCCTTCTCCCTTCCTTCCTTTCTCCCTCCCCTCTCTCGTTTCCCATCCCATTTCAACATTTTCTTCCTGGTTATGTGTAGCGTTCCATTGCGGGAGTGGACCAGAGTTTTTTTATCCTTTGTACAGCTGATGAACATTTGAATTGTTTTCAACTTGGGTTATTATGAATAGTCTTACTATAAATATCCTTGTTCATGATTTTTCGTACAAACATTCATGCAGTTTTGTGTGTGTGTACTTGGAAATTGAACTGCTGGGCTGTAGGTAAACATACCTTCAGCTTCATGAATAAAGTCAAACTGTTCAAAGGAAGCTGTGCCAGTTTAAACTCCAACAGTGGGTGAAAGTTCCTGTCATTCTACATCCTCACCAACGCTCATCTGTTTGTGTAGTTTAGCTTGCCTGTTGAGTGCATAGTGGTACTTTTGTGTTCCTTGACTGCTGTTAAGCTCTTTTAGTGGCCATTTGAGTATCAGTTTATAAAATTTACTGTCTTCCTACTGGACTGTCTACCCTCTTGTTTATTGGTAAGGTGTCTTTTAGTTTTTGTCTTTTTTTCCTTTTTGTGGTGCTAGAGATGGAATGTAGGGCTTCACGCATGCTAAGTGGCAGCTCTACCACTGAGGCAAATGGAGAAATCTTAGTTCTGGCACAGAATTTTGGTTTTGTTTTGATTTTGGTTTACCAAGACAGGGTCTTGCTACAGAGTTCAGCCTGGCTCGAACTCATTCTCTTGCCTCAGCCTCTTGAGTGCTAGTATTACAGGCATGCACCGCCATGCCCAACTCTTGTTTTTGGAGACATAGTCTTGCTATGTAATGTAGGTCGGCATTAAATTCACCTTGTAGCCCAGGCTGCCCTCAGGCCTGTGACCCTTCTGCCTTAGCTCCCAGAGCTGGGATTAGAGCATGCCGCCACGCCCAGCCCTTTTTATATTCAGAAACCAGCTTCTTTGTCTAACATTTGCCCTTTCACCTTCTAAAATGCTTTTAATGTATAGAAGTATTTCTTTTGTTTTACATTACTAAGAGTTTAATCTAGGGAGCACTGAGCTACAAACCCAGCCTGTTTTAAAGCTTTCATTTTGAAACAGGGCTTCACTAAGTTGCCTAGACTATCCTTGAACTCACGTTTCTGCCACTTCTTCCTAAGTAGCTAGGATTACAGAGCTGCTACACTGCATCCAGCTGAAGTTTCTATTTATTTTTTTGGCACCTGAAATCGAACTCAGGACTTTGCACTTGCCAGGCAGGCACTCGTGCCACTGAGCTATATCTCTGGGCTTAAATTTTAATATGGTTAAAATTGTCAATCTTTTCTTTTTCTTTCTTTCTTGTTTGAGACAGGACTTGACCATGAAGTTCAGGCTGGCCTTGAACTCACATTTAGCCCGGGCTGGCTTTGAACTCACAGTGATCTTCCTGTGTCAGCCTCCCGAGTACTGGGATTACAGGCATGAGCCACCGTGCCTGACAATCTTTTCATTTATTGCTAGAGTTGTTTAAGGTTTTTAATACTGACTTAATGAAGATATTCCCCTACAATATCTTCTTTATTATTTTGCCTCTAACTGTTGGTTCTGAATCCACCTAGTACTTTTTTGTGTGTATGTAAAATGTGAGTTAGTGGTCATTTTTGTTATCCCTGGCCACCTCTGCCAGTGCCAGCTATTGAAAAGACTGCTCTGCCATCATTGCACTGCTGCAGCAGCCTTATCACTGTCCTTTATCCTAGAGATGCACATACCATCATTTTCTTTTCACAAAACCAATACCATTATTGGTTTTCTTTTGCAATTGGTTGTGTTGCTGATTTAACTTTTAAATGAGCTACAACTTTGAGTTAATTGTGTTTGAAACTGTTCCTATTGCCTGAAAGACTCAAAACACCCATTTTGATCTGGCAGTGCCTGATGTGTCTGTCTGTGAATGTCTCTGGTTGAGCCTGCCTGGTTCCTTTATTCCATAGGTGCTGATAGTTGATCTCTGTGCTGACAAGTTCCTACAGGAGGTGAGTGACAAAGAAAGTAATTACATAATGTTTGGGGTTTATATTTCTCTGTAGATACTTGAGCAGAAAATATGTGAAAGAACATAGAGACCATGACTCAGGGAAGAATTTTAGTTCCTACCCATACTTGAATTGATACTGTGGCCAATCATACAAGATTGACCTGAAAATTTTGCTTAGGTTTGTAGCTGTCTATTCCAGAGAAGTAAGAGGAAACAATAAATGTCATACTCAAAGTAAGTGGTTAGCGTTGTAAAAGCTTCTCACTTAGTTAAATTTAAAAGCAATTAGCTGCCTCCCAGCCACCGTGCAGTACTGGCTTCGCTCCACCACGCCCTTCCACTAAGATGTTCTCATGTTCAAGCCAGCTGACCACGGACTGCAACTACGAGCCAAGAATTAGAAAGAATTAGTTGAGCCCAGTGGCTGGTCTGTAATCCCAGCTCACGGCATGCTGAGGCAAGAGGATTGCTTTGAGTTCAAGGTAAGCCTGAGCAACATAGTGAGTTTAAGACCAGCCTGCACTACATAGCAAGACCCTGTCTCCTGCTACAAAATAAAAAAGCATTTATTGGCCTGAGGTTATCGCTTAGTGGTAGAGCACTTGGGTAGCATGCAGGAGACCCTGGGTTTAATCCCCACTACCACCAAAACAAAACGAGAGAGAGAAGGAAAAAAGACAACCATTCCTACTGATTACTTCCAAGTATATTCTTTTAGGCAATCAGAATCCAAAGATTAATAGGACACAATTTGAGCACTCTTATAGTGCTTGAGTGTCTTATAGGCCAAATGTATGGGGACATACATAAAAAGTTTTAGAAATGGTATACAGTAATAGAAGTTTGAATAAGACAGGGTAGAGCAAAAAAGAAGCAATTATTTCTCCTTGATATTGAAGTAAAAAGGAAAAGTTAGTAAATCCTTCTTAGAGCATCCTTGGATTATAAACTGTATGTAGATTTGTAAGCATAGAAATACAATATGAAAAGAATAAGAAACCATAATTGGTGTCTTATGTCTATAATCCCAGCAGATGGGAGGCTAAGGCAAGAGGATTGTGAGTTCAAAACCAACCTGGACTGCACAAGGAGTTTAGGCCGGCCTGGACTATATAGCATGAGACTGTTAAAAAACAAAGAAGGAAGGAAGGAGGGAGGGAGGGAGAGAAAGAAAGAAGGAAAAGAGAAGAGAAGAGAAGAGAAGAGTGTGGTGGCGGCACATATCTGTAATCCCAGCACTCTGGAGGCTGAGGTAGAAGGGTCAGTGGGAGTTCTGGGCCAGCCTGGGCTACCTAGTGAGTTCAAGGGCCAGCCTGAACTACATAGCAAGACCTTGTCATAAACAAACAAACAAATAATAAAATGTAAAAAGGGGGGGAGGGAGGAAGGGAGAAAGAAACTTTCTCAGAACATTATCTTTTTTTCAAAATCAGCTAGCTCATCATAATTTGAAATGTTACTTATTTGGGAATGATCTGGAAGATATAAAAAGACATATATATGAGAGATGTCTAATAGAAAAGTGCCAGAAAATTGTATAAGGTATATTAGTTATTTATTAAATTATAACTTATATAAAATATGAATATATAAGTATATATGTTATATATTTATGTATAATCATGGATTCTACTCCCTGTGGGGACTTTCTCCCTCAGAGTTCACACAAAATCTCATTTTGTTCTTCAAGGTGTCTGATGAGAATGAAATTCTACCACCTAAACTTCAAGCTGCCTTGATGCAGATTTTAGAAGAAAGAAATGAAATCTTATCTCAGGAGCAGAATTTTTCACAAGGTATGAGACAAGTCGTCCAAGAATTTATTTTTAAGACAGTAGGTACTTATTTAATGCCTAGCACTCTGCCTAAGGATCTGTCACAGTAGTATTGTATTTCCTGTATCTTGAAAACCTCCCACAGGTTGTTTCCACTTTCTGTGCTGACCCTCAGCATGCCGAGGTCTCTTGTGTCTCAGGGCCTCTGCATTACATTTGCAGAGTGCTAGTCGCCGGACTCTGGCCCTTTCTTCCTGTGGGGCCAGGCTCGCATGCCATTCCTCACTGCACTCCTCCTGAGCACACTGTTTAAAATGTCACCTGTTCTCCTAGCACATGCATCCTCTCTCCTAGCTTCATGTTTCCCATGGCCTCCATCACCCCTGATGTGCTGGAGTGTACATTCCACGAGAAGTGGCTTCATTTTTTCCTTTGTCTCCTGCATTTTAAATAGTATTTGCAGCTACTTAGTAAGTATTTGTTGAGTAAATGAGCCAATAACACTTACTGGGTGCATACTCTGTGGCAGGCATTACGCTGAACATTTAGCATACATTTTATTTCATCTTTGTAATACCTTTTGAAGCAGGTAGTGTTATTTAATCTCCACAGATGAGAAAAGTGAGGCTGTTTACTGATGGAGAACAGTTGAGAAGGAGCAGATTTAGATAGAAGAGTACTAAAACGTTTCACTTTGGCCATTAAGTTTGAGATTCTGACTGGACATCCAACACTTTGCAGACATCCATCTAGAGATGTTAGGTAGGCATTTACATATGTGCATTTCAGATTCAGAGGAAGGATTTGGGCTAATAATACATGACTAGAAATTGCTGTTTTGAAGTTGTGGGACCAGATGAGATGACCTGATAGAATAGTACAGGTAGGAAGGATTGGTCTCTGGGTTGGTTGGAGATGATATGGTTAGATGTCCAACAATGGGAGGTTAGGAAAAAGAGAATTTACCAAAGAAGACTGAGAGAAGCAGCTATAGAAAAGCCCAGAAAGGGTGGAGGAAGAGAATGTAAAAACCAGAGTATGGGGAAGAGACATTAAAAAAAAGGGAAAGAAGTGGAGAGCAGAAAATATTCCATGAAAGAGTAAACAACCATGCCCAAGACTGCAGAAAGGTTTCCTGAGATGAGGACTGAAAATTGATCAGTGAAATTTGACAATGTAAAGGTTCTGGAGGCCCTGATAATAGTGCATTTTGTGGACTGATAAGAAGAACATGAGACTGGAGAGGATTGAAGAGAGACTTAGCGGGCATAGTGGCACACACCTGTAATTCCAGTACCTGAGAGGCTGAGGAAGAAGAATTAGCTTGAGTTTGAGGCCAGCCTGAGCCACACAGTAAGCTCAAGACCAGCCTGAACAACATAGGAAGACCCTGTCTCCAAAGAACAAAATAAAACCAAACCAATTTAGAGACAGTTGGAATACCATTCAGCTGATTATAAATTTTAAGTACAAATACAACCATTCTTAGCCAAGAACAGCTAAGATACCCTTGAAAATGAATCAGCTGAAGAGTTTGTACTGTTACACATCGAGAGTCGTTGTAAAGTCATAGTAATTAAGACGGTTGAGCTTTGGTGCAGAAGTAAGCAGAGCAGTGGAGAGAACAGGAACTTTCAGGTGTCTGTGCTGGCAGCGCTTACCCTTGGAGAAAGGCTAATGTGTGCAGTAAACGACAGCGGGGCAGTCGGTCTTCCATTGGAAAAGAAAGTAATATAGATCTACATGTCACACTCTACCTGAAATTAATGCTAGTGAATTTAAAGACTTAACTGTTAAGATCAAAGCTTTAAGACATTTTTTTAAAAAGAGAATAATATTTAATGTACTTAAAACAATGATACCTCTTAAAAATGCAGCACAAGAGCACAGGCTATAAAGGAAAAGATTGATTAATTTGACTATGTTAAATCTTGCTTTGTTTTAGTGAGACAGGGTCTCACTATACAGCACAAACCAGCCTTAAACTCATGTAGGCTAGGCTAGCCTTTAACACAAAAGCCTTCCAAGACATGTTACATCTTTAAAATTTCTTTTCAGCAAGGAAAAGAAATGAAAAAGAAACTATGAAGTAATAGAGAACACTCTCAAGAAATACAGCTAACAAGGTCTTGCTACAGTGTATTCCAGGGTGGCCTTGAACTCACTGTGTACCCTAGGCTGACCTTGAACTCATGTTGACCTTCTTACCCTAGCCTCCTGAGTGCTGGGATCACAGGTGTGCACCACCATGCCTGGCTAAAGTTAGGTTTTTAAAACTACAGTTCGTGACCTAAATTAAATTTCTCCTTCATATAAAAAAAACTACAGGTCAATAAAAAGATAAACAACCCTGTAAGAAATGAGAGGAAGATATGAACAAATAGGCACAGGAGAAGCATGGGGCTGGGGCAGCTCTCTGGAAGACCACATGCTTAGCATGCTTAAGGCCCTGGGCCCAACTCCCAGGACAAAAGAAAAAAGAGGAAACATGGAAGGTGTAACAACATATGAAAAGATATAAAACGTCATGAAAATCATTAAAACCTCATAAAAATGCAATACCATTTTTATACCTACCATATTGGCAAAAATTTAAGTTTGTCAATCCCAAAGGGTGATGAAGATATATAAATTAATCCTGTCACTTTATAAAAACTGAGTTAGCATTACCTACTAAAGTTAAAGGTACACGTACTTTACAACCTAGCAAATCAGTTTTTAAATATATACCCTAGAGAATCCATTGCATGTGATCTCTAGGAAATAATAAGTACAATAATTTTCAGTCACATTTTCTGTGATAGCAAAAGCTAAAAACAATCTAAATGTCCATTAATAGGAAACTATAATATTGGAAATGAACATTAGAAGCATATTGAATGAAACAACAAGTTGAACATGAAGTTTTACATAATGTTAAAGACGTAGGTAAAGTAAGCACTGTGTTTTAGGGCTGGATCCGTGTGTAGTGACTGCGCTCTTCAGCCGGAAAATACCAAATAACGAAGTTCCAAATGATGATCACCCCCTACTGGACAGGAGGAGAGTAACAGGGAGCGTCAGAGAGAGATGTTTTCTTTCTAAGCTTTGTGTTCGTTTCACCCAAATATTCACACATGTAAAAGAATTTATAAACTGCATACATTTAAGTAAAAACAAACAATAGAAAAGAAGCTCACAATGTTCCTTTTTTTCTTTTCTTTTTTCTTTTTTTGAAACTGAGTTTCATTATGTAGTTCAGGCTGGCCTCGAACTTTCAGTGATCCTCTGGCCTCAGCTCCCTAGTGCTGGGATTATAGGCGTGCGCCACCACGCCTGAAGACAGTTTTTAAAGAAAAAGGAATTTAGGAGTAAGAAAATGGATACAGCGCCTCTAAGAAGCTGCGGCAGCGATTGGCAGGGGCGAGGCGTGCGGGAAGACGCTGGAGATGAGTGCAGCGAGGGCCGAAGGCTGAGGAGCCGTCACTATAGCAGACACCTGGGTAGAACCAGCTGTAGCTGGGCTGTGGCTCAGTGGCATAAGCACCTGCCTGGTCAGTTTGATTCCCAGTACCAAAACAAAACAAAACAAAAAGACCAAAAATAAATACATAAATAATAAAACAAAAAATAGAATAAAACTAAAGAACCCAACTGTGATCAGTAAGAGACCTTAGAAATCAGCCCCTCCTCGCAGCATGGATACAGATAGCCCAAGAGAGGTGACGTGAGGGGTCCTCTCTTGTACACCTGTATTTTGCAGAACTCTGACTGAACTTAGGTCACAAATTCCCAGTCCAGGGTAGAGACCATGAAAAAGAGCCAGAGACATGGTGAAGGGGGAAAAATACTATTTCGATATGGAAGAAAACAGGAGTCTTGCATTGAATCTGAAATTGAAATTTTAGCCTGAGACCTGGCAGTTTATCATAATATATGGTATATAGTCAGGTGTCAGCAGTCACCAGGCTTAGAAGTTCAGCGTCGCCATTCGCTAGACAGGGTGACCCTAGAAAATCCCTTTGCCCATGTGAAGGCTGTTTCCTTACCTATGAAAGGGGGGCTGCTGACACCTACCTCATGAGTTTATAAATTGTGTTTATAAACTCACTGAGTATAATGCCCGATACATCTTAGGTACCGAATAAATTCTTACGTTATGAGATCATCATGGTGTAATGTGAGATGGAAAATTACTAGGAAAACTGAGTATGTTGGCTTTCTGTCAGTTACTGTTGCAAAGTACCTGAGATCAGCTACAGGAAGAAAGGTCTGTTTTGGCTTGTGGCTTCAGAGGTATCTGCCCATGGTTAGCTTAGTGCGTTATTTCATGGCCTGCGGTGAGGTAGTACATAGTGGCAGAAGGTTGTGGTAAAGCAAAGCTTACCCCATGGTGGCCCAGAAGTGGAGAGGGAGAGAAAGGGAAGGAGAGAGAGAGGGAAGGGAAGGGGGAGCAAGGGAAGAGGTGAAGCGAGGGAAGGAGGCAGGGAAAGAGAGAGTGAGCAGGAGTGAGCACCAGAGAAAAAGGGGCAGGGCAAGGTGTAGTCCCCAGGGACATGCCACTGTTACCTACTCCGTTCCACGAGGTCCCACCTTCTAAATTTCCCTCGTTTCTCAACAGTGCTGCCACACTGTGAACCTGTCAGTGGATACAGTGGGTCCGTGGATACAGTGAAGTCTGTGCTCTCCTCTCCTCCCAAAAGCCCTGCCTCTGACTTTGCCGATGTAGGGACCACTCTTAACCATGTAGCTTGTGGAGGACACCCCAGACCCCAGCCTTAGCAGTAGAGAAACATAATGGATTTGATGTTTTTCTGTTAAGGACTTTATTGGGACAATGAAAAAGGGAATTTGATTTTAGATGTGGTTTTTTAAAGATGTGTTTTATTTGACTCACCATGATCCAAAAAGAACCTGACATGGTGACTTTTAGACGTGAAATTTATGTGCAAATGGGACAGCCAAATCGTCAGTAGTCATAGATAGCCTAAAAATGTTGAAGGCCCCACATCACAGCCGGACGTCTGAGGTTGGTGATCACCAGATGACTTCTCTGACTCGAGTGGGTTAGCTCTTTACGGGAGAGAGTGTGGAAGAGAAATAGTGTGAAGACCATGCTCAAGAAGATGAAGAAACAAGATAAAAACAAATGCTTGGTGGTAAGTGAAGGCAGGATGGGAATGAGGAAATCAGAAGAATGTAAAGTGGGTGGAGATGAGAAAAATGAGGTGTTAAGCACAAATGCAGCATGGAGTGGAGAAGGCTAAAAGTAGAAAAGCAAATGAAATTTGGTAGGTTCTCACTAGGGGCTAGGCAAGAGCAGACCCAGTGAAATCACAGATAGGAAGCTGGCCTTTAAGATCCAATAAGAGCATGTGTGGGAAGAAAGTGAAGGCCAGGATATTAAGCTACTTTCTTTTTGTGGGTCAGGAGTCATGTAGAAAAACTAAGAAGGTGTGCCTGGATTTATTTTCAGTCCTTTAATCTATTGACTTCCTAGGTCTGACTTCCCTAACTACAGAGTGTTTCCAGATACGCAAAACTTAAAGGATTTTTCTCTTTTATTTCTTTCTTTCATTGTGCAACAGACGTTACACTCAATTCTCTGGTGTCTGAAGCCTTTGTGAGGTTCTTTGTGGAGCTGGTGGGACATTATTCTTTGAACATGACTGTCACGGAGCGTGGGGAGCGTGTATTCCAAAGGGAGCCATTTCGTAAGTCCCACACTTCCCGAAGTGTACGCCACTTCCTAGATCTTTTCATGGAGACTCAGATGTTTGCAGGGTTCATCCAGGACCGAGAGCTTCGGAAAAGTGGGGTTAAAGGTCAGTGTCTATAATAGAGTTCTTCCTCTGTATTCGATGAGTGCTTGAAAGGTTTGAATGTAATATAAACAATAAAAAAACTGTAAATCTATAAGGGCTCAAAATCTAAATTGCTTATTGTGGGAATTATTTATTTTGCAATAATGTTTTAGCCATAGAAACAACACACTGGTAATGAGAACAGAATTTTATTTAACTACATTCCAGTCTATGTGTGCAACAGTTTCACCAACATCAGTTTTCTTCCTAGGTTTGTTTGAAGTTCGGGCTCTCCAGTATTTGGAAACAATTCCTGAGTCTGAGCCTAGTGGGGTGAACAGAATTTTGCGGAGTCTTGGTGAGTTGCTCTGTTCTATTGGTTAAATGTGGCTTAAGAAAGCTTTTCAATAATCAAGCTTCCTCTCAGAGGCTTTGTTGTCATACAGCACTGTAACCCCAAGGAGGCTGACCAGAAATCATGACCCCAGTCCCAACAGTTTTGGAGGAAAGAGTCTCTCAGAGATTAGGGTTCCCCATCAGCACGTTCTGAGTACTTCCCTTACGTGAAGATCTCTGAACTGTCCCTTTATTGTATATTTCCATATCATGATTATTTAGGTTATAGCCCTTGGAGAACCTCATAAAAACCCTCTTCCCAGAAAAATACACTTACAACGGGTGAATTTTGTGTGCATTTTTAGGGTGTTTGTGGAACCCTGCCCCCAGCCCACCTGTGAACTCCAGATTAAAAAACAGCTGGTTTATGGGGCCTCTGAGACCAAAGAAGACACCCTGCAGGCTTTAATTTGACAATTCTTCATGACCTTGCACTCAGTATGACAGAGCAAAACAGTAGCACGGCTATTACACAACAACAAAGAGCCTGTGTTCGTGGTGTTCATATTGATCTTTAACATACCTGCCCCTGGTTCAGTCCTGTCCTTAATTAGCTGAGAATCAAAGGACATATTATGCTTTTGGCTGTTATTTCATCTTTACACCTCAGGTTTAGATTAGATCAGAGTTTCTTAGCTCTAATAATAATCTACTGGAAGTTTAAAGTTTTTTCCATGGCTGGGTATAGTGGCTTTCCTCATAGTAGCTGTCTTAGTTAGTTTTCTCTCTCGGCTGAGACAAAATATCCAACACTCAAACTGGGGAAGGAAAGTTTACTCAGCACACAGTTTGCAGAGGTTTCAGTCCATAATTGGCTGACTGCAAGTAGGGAGGCTTGGGAGAGGGCATTGCAGAGGAGAAACAGTTCCTGGCGGCAGAAGACAGCAAGTCAGGAGGTGGGAGACAAGCCTCTCTCTGTCCCTTACATTGTATCCAGTCTACTGGGGTTAGGGCTGTTGCAAGCCAGTGGTGGACTGTTACAGCAATCACCCACCCTTAATCCTAGCATTGTACCACAGATCAATCACAAACTAGACTCAGCCACCTCCGAAAAAGCCCTATCTAAAACTGCATAAGACTTTGGGGCGACCATAACAATAGTCCACCCTTTGTCCTTCAGGGTGTTTTTTTATTTTGCTTTTTGCCTGTTTTACTCTGCCCAGGCTTGCTCTACAGAGCCGGTTTCTCCTTTTTTTTTTTTTTTTTTTTTTTTTTTTTTTTTTTTTTTTTTTTTTTTTTTTTTTTTTTTTTTTTTTTTTTTTTTTTTTTTTTTTTTTTTTTTTTTTTT
>PVLD010012236.1:5560-27760 GCA_004027595.1 Dinomys branickii | reverse complement strand
GCAAACACTTCCCTCAACTCCAGAAAATCTCTGGGGAGTAGATGAGGTAATTTTAATATACAGTCAGGGTTGAAACCACTGGATTAGATTGTGTCTGGCTTCCTTTTTACCTCCCCAATTAAGACACTTGGGTTTTTTGGAGACTGAACACATTTGCTGATAGTTGGATATGTCAGCTTTTCATTATTGTGAGAAATACTCAAGATAAGCAACTTAAAAAGAGAAAAAAAGCTGGAAATGGTGGCACACACTTGTAATCATAGCACCTTCCAAGGCTGAGGCAAGAGTTTGTAAGTTAGAGCCCAGCCTGGGCAAATCATCAAGACTGTCTCAAAATAAAAATGGACTGGGGATGTAGTTCAGTGCAAAGGCCCTATACTCAACCCCCAGGAGCACTAAAAAAAAGAGGAAAAGTTTCTTTTGGCTCATAATTTTAGAGGTTTTGTTCATAGTCATTTGGCCCTCACTGCTTTTGGCCCATGGCAAGGCAGTACCTCAGGATAGGACAGTGGCAGAGGAAGCTGCTCATTTTACGCAGCTCAGAAGTGAAGAAGACAGGAAGGTGCCAGGATCCCAGTATTCCTGGCAAGGGCACAGCCCATCAACATGGCCAGACTTCCTCCCAGGAGGCTGCACCTCTTACAGGTTCTAAACTGCCCAGTAGTGCTAGGCTAGAGACCAGACCTCTAACATATGGGCCTTCGGGTGTTTTGAGATGGCAGCTTAACTGCCGGGCTATTCTCAAAGACCTGCTTGGGAATGCAGGGCCTCAAATAATATGTAGTTCACCAAAATAAATGGAGAGTTCACTCTACCTCTTTCTCCTTTTAGGAAGTAAAATGAAATTTCTGCAGAAGAAATGAATCTTTGTCTCCATCTTAAATAGAATGAAAAGTGCCAGAGAAAATGTTTCTCGAAGGGTCAGGATGCCTTTGAAGTACTCTATGAAATCTGTGAGTTTGTGAAAGGCGGAGGAGCAGGTCATGTTCTCAGAGGAAGGCCTTCTGCTGCTGTTGCACTGTCACTGGAGAACGGTTGGGCGTAATCTGGGACTGCTGTTCTCTCCTGCTTCCAACTGTTTTTTTACAGTGGCCTTTTCTGTTTGATTCTGGGGCTGATTCTCTGTGTTGTATGCTTAGTCGCTGAAGGCCACTGTCTTTATAAGGAAAGGGCTGTTACTAAGTATTTTTTAAAATAAAAGCTTAAAGATGAGTCTACTGAAAGAAAGGCTGGGGTTGGGGTGCTAGAGAGGCACAAGTGAAATGGCGGTGACTAGCCTTACACACACAGCTCTCCTCGCTGAAATATCACGGCAGCTTTAAACCCACCTGCTAACGGCAGGGCGCCGGGGCACATACCTGTAGTTTCAGCTGCTTGGGAGGCTGAGCCAGAAGGATATGAAGTGTGAATGCAGCCTGGGCAACAGAGTGAGACCTTGTCTCAGTAAAATACAAATGTTGGTAAAACCATGAGCTGTTGGAACTTACAAACTGAGATATATTCATCATTTATCTCTTTTTTTGTCTAATGTCCAATCAAGGGGAATCTCTTGGATGTGGAAGACCTTGTTACTGGATACTTATAAAAGAGATGTTTAGGCTCCTCCTGCACAGTGTATGGCACTTGAGTAGCTTGTCCCTCACATGTCAACATTACAGTTCGCATATAATAGTTAAAACAAAAATATCCTTTCAGCCCAGTGTGGTGGTGCATGCTGGTAATCCCAGCATTGAGGAGGCTGAGGCAGGATTATCATGAGTTCAAGGCTAGCATGAACTACATGATGAGACCCTGTCTCAAAAAAACCCATCCTTTCAAGGACATGAGAGCTACTTTTTGTGTGTGTCCACCCTTTGGCATGCATTGTGGTATGTGTACATAGGTCATGTACGTTTTCCATGTTGTATTCAGGCCATAAGTTAACTTTGAGGTATTTGTGTCTCTGCCTTACTGAAGAAGACACAGTGATCAGAGACTAAGTGATTTACGAGTTATAGAATTCAGATAGAAGTGAAGCAAAGACTTTTATTTTATGAACACAAAAACTTGGTTAGGCTTAAAGATGAAAATAGGAACTCTGTAGGATTGTAGCTTTTTTTTTTTTAAGTGTACCAGAGCCACCTCAGCTCTGAGGATAAAGGACTCTAAACTATTTAGATGAGGCTCTCTTTTTTTCCCTCTTTCTTTTTGGTGGGATGGGAGTAGAATCCAGGGATTTGCCAATACCAGGCAAACACTTTATCACTCAGTTATACTTCCAGCATGAGACTTTTTTTTTTTTTTTTTGTACAGTACTAAGCAGTGAACCCAGGGCCTTTACACTGAGCTACATCCCTGGCAGTTTATTTTGAGGCAGAGTCTCACTAAATTGCCCAGCCAAGGCTCCAACTTTCATACCTCCAGTTGTAGCCTCTCAGAGTGCTAGGATTACAGGTGTGCACCACCATGCTAAGCCCACTGTGAGATTCCCTTAAAATTGTTGGACTTTTGCTCTAATTTGACTCAGAATATGAACATTTCCTGAGTATATGCTACGTAATCACCCAGATCTTTAATATGTACAGCAGCAGTAGTGATTGGTTTTTATTTTTGTCTTGAGACAGTGTTTCACTGTGCAGTTCAAGCTGGCCTTGAGCTCACTTTGTAGCCCAGGCTGGTCTCGAACTTGAATCCATCTGCCTCAGCCTTCTGAGTGCTAGGATTACAGGTGTGTGTCACCACACCTACCAGCAGTAGTGAGTGGAAAGAGGAGTCCATCAGTGATACAATGTTTGTTGATAAATGTTATAGCAAATGTCAACTGTTTTAACTTTCGTTCATGGTTTTAACTGGCATAGAATATATTCATTTAAATTTATAAAACCTTGTAAATGGCATTGTGATACAATTTACTGACTTGTATCCTATTGTCAATATAAGCCAGTCAGGTGTGCTTAAATGAATCTGAAGCAAACACCATGTAAAAATGGTGCTGTGTAATATAGTTCCTACAGATGTGGGCCCAGGGACTAGAACTGGGCCTATGTCTTTTTAAATGTTGATCAAGCAGCTTACCTTGATGTCAACCATCTTCCCATTTGGTCTCTTACACCCCAGCCTTGAAGGAACAATTAGAGATGGGGGGTTATAAAATGGTGTAGGAGGATTTACTGAGGTGGGGGGGGATCTTGCCTGTCCCTCTGCAGAGAGACTTCACTTCAGGGATGAGAGTGTTATGTTCTCCCTGTGGTCGGAAGCTACTTCCTTTCTTTATGTCTGTTGTGTTTTGATTTTTGTAAAGTATTGTGAACTCTGGACATGTTTGTAAAAGAACTGCCTAAGAATTGTATAAAATGTTTACAGATCTTTTAATGAATAAAGACATAAAAATCTCACAAATCTCTTGGAGAATTTGAAATAAATTGCTTGAAATGTAAAGATCTTTTACATCACTTAAATGTATAGATAGGTGGCACATTTACCTAATGGCAAATTAGAAAGATAATCTGAGTCCATCTTAACAAGGTTTAGTATCTGTGGCCAGCATTTCCAGGAGGCTTTCTGCACAAAGGCTAGCTAGACTGCACACGGGGCAGAGTATCTGTTAGCATCGTTTTCTCTTGCTTTGTCAGAGGGAAGCTGTTTAGTCTGGGAGCCAGAAGCAAAGTGCACTCCAGCAGCGCCGGGGTTGGGAGGCAGGAAGAGAGCTAGCGCTACCGCGGAGTCCTACAGCAAAGCCACTGGTTGGTTTTCTAGTCTCCAAAGGCAAAGCGGCAGGGCTTTTAAAAGTGAGGTGAGGCGCAGGCAGTTAATCTCGCGTTGCAGGGAGATTTAGATTCTGTTTTTGTTAGGAATCCCTGAAAGCTTCGCAGTTCTAATAGAACTTTAAATTACCCAGGAGAAAAATTTTCAGGGCACCAAGTGAGGATAGTAGGGATACAGCAAGACAGTACAGGAGCAAAACCCGACACAAAGGAAGGGAGGGAGGAGGCACTGGTGGAAGAAGAAGTAGTGGATTAACAAGAAAATCGAGGTTGGAAACCGCTTTTGTTTAGTTTTTTGTCGTTTGTTTTGTTTTTTTTGTTGTTTTGAGACAGTGTCTCCCGGTTCAGGCTCACCTGGAGCTCACTATATAGCCCAGGTTGACCTCGTACTCACAGCACTTCTGCTGCCTCAGCCTCCTGAGTGCCAGGATTACAGGTTTGCGTCACCATGCCCAGCACAAGCCAGTTTTTATCTTCCTAACATATCTTGTGTTTTTGTTTTGTTTTCTTCTTTGTTTTTTGGTTTTTCATTGTCTTTGAGAGGGGAGGCTCACTATGTAGTTGAGGCTGGCCTTGAGTTCACTTTGTAGTCCAGGTTGGCCTCGAAATCGCGGCAATCCTCCAGGCTATTTCCCGAGTGCTGGGATTACAAGACCTGCGCCACCACGCCCAACTCTTCCGGACAAATCTTGTAACCAGTTCCTTCCACAAGCTTTAAAAGGCTCTCCTTCCAGGTGTCAATCTGGAGGAGATTAAAAATCCCAGTTTCACATGATTGCACCCATCCGCAGGCCACAGAAAAAAAGGATTGGCTGAAAAAGTTGGGGGTCTTTCGGGGGACTCTGGGACGTCGGGGCGGGACGTCGGGGCGGGACGTCATGTCCGCCCAACAAAACCTGGCGGTTTCTAGCTAGCGAGCTAGCGTTCTACAGAATTAGCAACTGAGCATGCGCCAAAGTCGCAGCGCAGGCGACGTAATTGCGTCACCATCGGGCGCAGATGTAATTAAGCAGGGTTGACGGTGTTGAGGCTCAGAAAACGTAGGGAAGCGTGCGTTCCCTGGGATGGCGGGCACCGGTTTGGTGGCCGGAGAGGTAGTAGTGGATGCGCTGCCGTATTTTGATCAAGGCTATGAAGCGCCAGGCGTGCGGGAAGCGGTGAGTGTGGATGTCTAGCTGACTGCCCGCCCGCCCCGTGCGCGGGCTGCGCGGCGCGGGCTTTGCAGCCTCTACCGCGCGCGTGTTCTCGTTTTTAGGCGGCGGCGCTGGTAGAGGAGGAAACGCGCAGATACCGGCCTACTAAGAATTACCTGAGCTACTTAACAGCCCCGGATTATTCCGCTTTTGAGGTAAGTGGTGCTTTGAGCCCAGCGTAGGAAGGATTTTTGGGAACCTTTATTTTGGCTTGAGGGCTTTAGCTACGTGGAAGTGAGGTGCTGTTTTTTAAATAGTTCCAACTTAACTATTAACTTGCTTAGCTTTTAGTTACATGTCTTTTTTTTTTTCCTCTCTTTTTTGAACCGGGAATCGAACCCGGGACCTGCAGGTGCTCTGCCGCTGAGCTGCGTCCCTGGCCCGTTACACGTCTTATAGGTATTCACGTATTGACAGCAGCCAGATAGGCCTTCTTCAGAGTTCTGGAGCTCCAGAAAAGGACTCATGACAGAGTCCGCAAACTTTTATTAAAAATTTTATGTACTTTTTTATGAGAAATAATTTATGTGTAAATTCTGAAAGAAACTATCTTCT
Organism: Dinomys branickii; assembly: GCA_004027595.1. Lineage (NCBI taxonomy): Eukaryota > Metazoa > Chordata > Mammalia > Rodentia > Dinomyidae > Dinomys > Dinomys branickii. The sequence continues at coordinate 22,269 of PVLD010012236.1, read as the reverse complement.
AAGGTCTACCCTCCTGCGGGAGGTCTGGGTTTTTTAATATACATATGAGCGTAATTGTTGATGGTCTTTAGAACCGCTAGGGGGAGGCCTTTTATCAAAGCCTAGATGCTTAACAAAAGGATGGGAGCGACTGAACAAAGCAGTATCTAAGTATGTACCTTGGAAAGTATTTGACCTAAACGTTCAGCCAAGATACTAGTTCGGATCCAGACAGCCAAATGAGATAGGAGATATCATCTCTAAGTTATTTTATTCGGTGATAGTGGCCCTACCATGTTCCTTTTCTCATTGTTTGCAAAGAGCAAAGTGTGAAAATAGCAGCCAAGACCAAAGAGAAATACAGGTTTAGGCTCAAAGACTGCAAGCAAATTACTTTATGCCTTAAGGCTTCTCCTGTCTTCCTCTCATGGTCAAAAAGTATTTAGGTTCAAAGTTCTGTACACTGGCTTCCTTTGACAATCAGCTTGTGAGTGAGGCAGGAGCAAACCCTAGGTTCAGTCCCCAACACGGCCGCTAAAAAAAGTTACAAGCCTGCCCGGGCTCCCATTCAGACTTGTTAACTGCGAGGGAGAGGTGTAGACAGCGTCGGGATTAGACTTGCTGTCAGAGCTCCCCGGCTGATGGCAGTGTGCTACTGAGATAGAAAGGGATGTAGGACTGACCCTTTCCTCTTACACCAAATTTCTTGCCCCAGACTAAGTATGGAATTGAAGTGTATGTTTCTTCAAACTGTAGAGAGCACTTAACTCTAAGAAGAATTGCTGTATATTTGAAGAGCATAGTTCAGTGGTAGAGCATGCTCCTAGCCTGTGCAGTGCCCTGGGCTCAATCTTGAGCATGGGAAAGAAAAAAGAAGCTGGGTGTAGTGGTGCGTGCTGAATCCCCAGCACTCTAGGGGGTTGTGGTGGGAGGATTGAAGGTTCAAGCCCAGCCTGGGCGAGTTAGCAGGACCTTCTCAAAGTAAAAAGGGTTGAGTGTGTATTCAGTACAAAGACCCTGAGTTCAAACCCCAGTACTAAGGAAGGAAGGAAGGGAAGGATGGAGGGAGGAAGCAAATTGGGCGAAGAGTAATGATCCTTTACAAAATTATAAAGTATAACTTGTTTTTTTTACTGATTATTAATTTCAATGTGTTGATATGATCTTGGAAATAATTCTCTTAATTTATACATCAGACCGACATAATGAGAAATGAATTTGAAAGATTGGCTGCTCGACAACCAATTGAATTGCTCAGTATGAAACGGTAGGAATACTAATTTTCTTTATAATAACTCATTAATAATAACCTGAGATTTATGGAGCGTGTATTTGCCAATTGTACCAGCAATGTGAGGAGAGAACAGAGTGGGGTCTCAATGCATATTTTTGCATTTTCTTCTCTAAAAGGGGTGTGAGTGTTTGACACAAATGAAGAGTTTTTTTGTGTCTACTTTTTCCTTTAATATATTAACCTTTTTTCAGTAACATGTTTTAAAAACATGATGGCAAGTACAGGAACCTCTTTAACAGGATTTTGCAGCTGGAGAAAGAAATTGGACTCACCTTCCAGTAATACCATTCAGAAGCTAATACGACAATCTTTTCTGTGAATATAACATAGTTTATCTAACTCACATTGAATTTTTTTGTTACTGTATGTAACGGTGCCAGATCTGGTTTGTGAATTCTTTCTTAGGATAAATAGGTTTCTTTTGGTTTTTGAGACAGGGTCTTGCTATGTAGCCCAGACCAGCCTTGAACTCTCAGGAATCCTCCTACCTTGGCCTCTTCAGTGCTAGGATTATAGTTGTGTGCCACCATGCCAGGCGATGGTTGTTTTTTAAAGGTGTAGAGACCCATGGATTATTCTGTTGATAGGAAAGATGACAGCATGGCAGGATATGTGGTTTAATTTTATTTTATTGTGTAATTTTAGATATGAGCTTCCAGCCCCCTCCTCGGGTCAGAAGAATGACATCACTGCGTGGCAAGAATGTGTAAACAATTCTATGGCCCAGTTAGAGCATCAAGCAGTCCGAATTGAGAATCTGGAACTAATGTCACAGCATGGTTGTAATGCCTGGAAAGTGTATAACGAGTAAGAATCCTCATTCCTTTTCTCCTTCTCTCCCTTCATCCTAACCAAGGGTTGTATTTTTTTTAAATTTTAGGAGGCACAGTATTAGAAATGGGGTAAAAATAATACTGCTAGATTTGATTCAGGACCATGTCTGAGTACGGTAGTCAGATGAATAGCCACTGCGTATAGACCTAGTACAAAGTTCACAAGTGCTAAGGGGACCTGACCTAACTACCATATTAACTCCGTGATAATATTATAAGAAAATGAGCATTTTGTTTTTTGTTTTGTTGTTGTTATAGTCTAGATAGATAGTGTCTCGCTATGTAGTTCAGGCTGGCCTTGAATTCACTATGTAGCCTAGGCTGGCCTCAAGCTTGCACTGATCCTTCTGCCTCAGCCTCCCGATGTTGGGATTACAGATGTGCACCACCACCACTCCCTTGACTATTTTATGTAACATGACCATATAAAATAAGAGCACAAAATGGTAGATGTCTTTTTTTCAAATCTTCAAAATTACGTTTTAAATCCCTATGGCTCTATAATCATCCATTAAGCAAAATCCAGAATTTGGGAAACTGTAAACAAACAAGATGTTTTTTTGTAATGTATTTTAAGAGGAAGAAAGGAAGAATAGAATCAGGATGATTAAGAGATATAAGAAACAGATTAGTCAAGAAAATCATATTTTGCAAACTGGAATGCAGGGTACAGATTGGGTGTTTGGAGGAGAGCAAGGAGAGCATTCCGAGGGTGGAGGACACAGATACAGGGGGGCAGCTCTAGACTGAGAAGAGCTTAGCTTTCCAGTTTGCTTTCTGGTCTTTCCTGACTGAAATTCTGCCTGCAGTGCTCTGTCTTCCAGGTAACTAAGAACTTGCGTGCTCATCACTCCGCTGACCCCCATAGGGCCCTACTGCAGAACATCCTCAGTACTTGCCTTCTCCAAAGCCCAGGGTGTTTCCCAGAGGCCGTGTACTATATTTTATCAAAGTGAGTTGAAGCAGGAAGATGGCACAGAGGAGAAGGCAATAAGCTAAGCCTTCAGGAAAGTCAGTTTAGAGGAAAGGAAAGGTTCTTTCTATGTTTGAAATCCTTGTGGCTAAAGGCCAGGAATCCTGATGGTCAGAGGCCAGGAATAGAGCACTAAAACTGGTAGTCTCAACAGCAGTTGTTGAAGCCACAGAAAGGCAGAGTGGCCAAGGGCTAGACAGGCACACTCATATCAGATGTTTCCCATCTTCTTAATTAAGAGAAGGCAAGACAAGCTGGTGGGGAAGCATAGTGGCACAGGCCTGTAATCCAATCCTAGCACTGGGGAGGCTGAGGCAAGAGGATCACTGTGTTCGAGGCCAGTCTGAATTACAAAGCAAGACCTTGTCTCCAAATACAAACAAAAAGTCATAGAGTACCTAACATAATTGGCACAAAGAGCTCAACATTTACTGTTTTTAGCAGAAAAGCTTGACTTTGTATGAACTAGGTAGTTAACATTTAGTTGATGTTACTAAGTTTTAGGAACGTATATTAATCTGATTTTCCTCTTTTCCTTCTTCAGAAACTTAGTACACATGATTGAACATGCACAGAAAGAGCTTCAGAAGTTAAGGTAAATTGTTTTGGGTTTTACCTATTTCAGAATACAGTCTAAGTGAACCCTTCCTGTTGGAGAGCAATAAGACTACAGTCATGAAAGTAAATAATGGATCCACTTTTTCTCCAGCACCTGGCACTGCATGTGCCCTGTTTGAGTACAGGAAAAATAGCAGACATTTACAACTTGCATTCTATAGCCATAGAAAAGTCACTTTTAAGGGAGGGGCACGGGGACATTGCAGAGTAACATGTACGTATAACCTGATTTATGTACAAAAACCAATGTCTGCATACGCATGCGTATGGGAACAGGAGGACGCCCACTTGTCTTACTTCATTTTGTTTCGCTCATAATATAGTACCACAGCCCAGGTGAGTGTTAAAGAAAAGAGGTCTATTTTGGCCTGCAGTTCTGGAGCTCCCAGGTTGAGGGGCTGCGTCTGGTGACAACTTCTAGTTCCAGTGTGGTGCAGGGCCTCACCTGGCAAGAGTCAGGGAGCTGCACATCTGCACATGTGTGTTCTGGTCTTTTTTTTGGTATTGGGAATCATTCACAACCTCACACTTGCTAAGCAGGTGCTGTGCTTCTGAGCTATATCCCCAGCCCTGGTCTTTGTCATTAGAAACCACCAGTAATTGGCTTTGTTTAAACCTAATCACTTCTGAAAGGCCCACCTGTATCTGGTATAGTTGGAATAATTTTTCACCCTCATAATACCTCACAGAAGGGGATTAAATTCCAACATGAGTTTTGGAGGGGGAAAACCACATTCAAAGAACAGTACCCTCCAGAAACAACGTCAGTTAGCAGGAAGAAGTGTGTGAAAGGAGGGAGTTTTGATGTGTCATCTGTGTCATCTGCATGTTTGGATGTGGGGTTTTTTAATTGTTTTATTTGGTTGCACTGGGAACCCAGGGCCTCATGCATGTTAGGCAAACATTGCCACTGAGTTGTATCATCCTTTTTTGAAAATTTTATCTTGAGACAGGATCTCACTAAGTTGCCCAGACTGTCCTCGAATTTGCAGTCCTCTCTCAGCCTCTTGACTAGTAGGGATTACAGTTGTGCAGCACTGTGCCCAGTTTGAGTGTTTTCTGAATTTTTCACAATGAGCACATTTTTTGAAATTTGTAATTGAAAAAATAATTAGAAGAAAGTGAATTCCTATAATTAGTCTAATTGTGTATATATCTAAGGAGATTAAAGGTACTATCTGGTGTTGGTTATTTTTTTTGTTGTTGATTTACCCATGTTAAAATGTAGTTGGGTTATATAAATACCTTTTTATAGGAAACATATTCAAGATTTAAACTGGCAGCGGAAGAACATGCAACTCACAGCCGGATCTAAACTGAGAGAAATGGAGTCAAAGTGAGTATAATTTTATCATATTTTAAACTGTTTATCCTACTAGAAAATCATAATTTGATAAAATCCAAACAGTATTCATATGGGATGCCACAGGTGTCAAAGAACTGCTTTCTTTTATTTTTTTTCTCTTGTCTTACTGAGAAATGAACCCAGGGCCTTCACTGAGCTACACTCCCATTGCATCCCCCTCACTCCCTTTTGAGACAGGGTCTCACTGAGTAGCACAGTTGCCCAGGATGGGTTCAGGCTTGTGACGCTCCTGCCTCAGCCTTCCAGAGTACTGGGGTTACAGTCTCTGATCACCAAGCCTGGCTTCACAATGCATTTTTCTCAGTCTGCCTCTTTCTGAAATGTAGACATAAAAGGCAGAGAGTTACAAGTAATTGAAGCTTGGAGTGGTGCTGCACGTCTGTGCTCCCGTCCCTCGGGTGGCTGAGGCAGAGGGGTGGCCTTGAATTCAGGCCAGCCTTGGCTATGTAGTGAATTCAAGGCCAGCCTGAAATACATAGCAAAATTCTGGGTTGTGTTTGTTTTGTTTTGCTCTGTTTATGAGACAGGGTTTTGCTATGTGGTTCAGGCTGGCCTTGAACTTACTGTGTACCCCAGGCTGGCCTTGAACTCACAGTGATCCTTGAGTGCTGGGATTATAGGTGTGCACCACCATGCGCAGCTCATAGCAAAATTCTGTCTCAAAAGAAGGAAAGGGAAAAGGAACTGAACCACTGCTAAGCGGTCTTGGTCTCAGGGTAATCCACTTTTTAGTCCGGCTTTCTGGCTCTTAATAGGAGCCCAGGCTTTTTGGTGTGGTTTAGGTTGGCGTGGGTTTTTATTGGCAGCAGTAGGAATTGAACCAGGGCCTCACGCAAGGTAGGTAGGTGCTACGCAGACCCCTAGCCCTCTTGTTTGCTTTTTTGTATTTCTTGTGGTGGCCCTAGTCCTCAGGCACGCACGCTGGGCAAGCGCTCTGCCCCTGAGCTACCTCATCTGACCTTGCATTTCTCGTTTTGGACAGTTCTTACTAAGTTGCCTCAGAACGGCCGGGAACCTGTAACCCTCTTGGCTCAGCCTCCTGGTTAGCTGGGATTACAGGCATGCATTACTGTACCCAACTCCAGCCCTATTTTTAAAAGGGAAGAAATTCATCCTTTTTTAAAAATCTTGGAGGAACAGAAGTTTCATGTTTTGCTTGATAATCTATGACTTAGTTTTTTTCCCTTTGTTGACGCATTTTACTGTTTAAATTTTCTGTATATACATGACTATGCAAAGGCCTAAGTACGTGATAGTGATGTTTTGTGTCATTTCTCTTCTCTCTGCTATTTTTCCCCTCATCACCTCTCATTCTCTGCACGCCTCCTCTCCACTCCCTTTCTCTGTGTTGTCCGTCGCTGAGGCATCGTTTCATGTCTTTCTTCACACTGAGAATTGTTTACTTTTTAGTCCATCTTGAGATTCTTCCCCATTTTTCTATAACTATTGCTTTTGCCTTATTTTTTCTTTTCTCTTAATATTCTCTTTCCTGTTTCTTCTGTCTTAGAGATTCCCTCTTCTGATTTTTCTACTTATTTTTAATTGAACTTCTTATTTGGAGACAACTGTAGATTTACATGCAGTTGTCAGAAATAATACAGAAATGGAGCCAGGGATATAGCTCAGCAGCACAGCAGCTGTCTGGCAAGTGCAAGGTCCTGAGTTCAATTCCCTTTACCAAAAAAAAAAATAATATAGAGAGATCCTGTACCCTTTACCTACTTTCCTGTAGTTGGGCCTAAAAGTTTTTGTTTGAATGTTTTGTTTGTTTGGTTTTTTGAGACAGGACTTGCTTTATAGTGCAGGTTGGCCTTGAATGCACTGTGTAGCCCACAATGGCCTCAAACTTGTAGCTATCCTTCTGCCTCAGCCTCCTGAGTGCTGGGATTACAGGTGTGCACCACTATCACCGGATGTGCCTAAGATTTAAAAATGGAAAGTTAAATGGCATTGAGTAAAACCATACACACACACACACACACACACACACACACACACACATATACATTTAAAATCTCGTAGGAGAAATTTTACATTAATTTTTTTCCTTTTTTTCTTTTTTTCCTTCTTTTTCTAGTTGGGTATCCCTGGTCAGTAAGAATTACGAGATTGAGCGGACGATTGTGCAACTAGAAAATGAAATCTATCAAATTCAGCAGCAACAGGGAGAGGCAGACAAAGAAAACATCCAGCAGGACTTCTGAAAAGACTAACTTGCTGGGTAGAAAGGAGGAAAAGTTGGGCTCTTACAAACGCTGGCCATCTAAACTTTTCCTGCACCACGAAGCACACAGCTTCTCACATTAGTGGGTAAATGTTTAGAAACCATAATGTACAGATGCTCACATTAACTTTATCTGTGTATCTTTGTGAAATAAAGATTATCAACTTGGTGATATTTTTATAGCTATAAAATACCATCAGGCTGTCAAAATAAGTATGACTTTAGAATGTTGTGTTACAGAATTAATACATACACTATATATAGAGTTAATCTTGAGTTACTGGACCGTATTTTATAGCTGAGTGGATATGTTGGCCACAGCCAGTAAGGCTACAGGGTTGGAGCCCCCCACACACACCCTGTAGAGTTTGCATCATACCACCAACTTGCCCAGATGCTGGATATGAAGCTATAAAAACTAATGTTTGCCCTGATAAATGTAAGTCTTGTTTTTTTGAACCCTTTGTGTACTTTGTGTATTCTTCCGTTTTGGAGGGAATTGTGTATCCTATGCAGTTGTTACCGTTTTTATTATTTGTTTTAGTTTAGATACAGGATCTTCCTCACTTGCCAGGCTAGGCTTGAACTGACAGTTGTCCTGCCTCAGCTTCCCAAGTAGTTGGGATTAAAGGTGTGTTCCACCATGCCTGGCTTATTTACATTTTGTTAAGTTATGTTACTGCTCCGTGGGAGGGTTCTCTCCGCTACTGCCTAGTCCAGTTTGATGCACCTCTGCTCAGTGCAAGGCATCTCCTCCAGCTCTTCCCTGTCTCTTGAGATTGGACTTAAGAAATCTCCACCTTTTGCCAAGCCCTGGTTCTCCAGTGAGATTCCGTCAGAGTCCCCTTGACTGTTGGAGTGCCTTGGACCCCTAGTAAAATGTAGTGACTTTGCAAAGTTTGCTTATTCTCTTGGTGTAAGTGAGTTTGGTGTGTCAGGTTCAGGCCTTCCATAGAAATCAGCTCTGATAAGTGACAGATTTTAAGCCAGATAGTTCTGATTCTTTAGACTGAATGTGGTTGTAAGTTTCTCCCATTGATCAAAACATGAGCTTATTTGTAAATAACTGCAGTACATTGTGTTTGAAGGTGGGCCCAGCGGGTTTATATAACATTAGATGGAAGTACTTTCCCTTTTTCTTCCGCTCATCCCCCTTTCTTTTCTCCTTTATGCTCCAGTCATCCACTGCTGTTATTTCAATAGCGTTCTCTCTGATGATTCAGTCCAAAGTCCTGAGGTACAGAGCAGAGCAGATACCCACATGCAAGCTTCCAGGAAATGGAGGGCCTTTCCCGTAAAGGATCAAGAATCAGTATGGGCTTCTCAGCAGCAACTTGGAAAGCTGGAATGAAAACAGTGGAGAGGTCCATCAGAATTCTTAAATTTTATTTCCAACCTAGGACTATGTAGCCTAGTCATCAGTTGCATGTGAAGGTAGAATAAAGGGAAGTTTAGCCATGTGAGATCTCAAAATCACCTTCCTGAGTATTGTCTCAGGAACTGCTGCAGGACAGGTTCAAGGGGAAGGAACAGTTCTTCCCTGGAGATTGGGGATGGTGTTACTGTGAGTACTCCACGGAAGGCAGCCAGTTCAGACCGGAGTAGCGTGACTCATGAGGGCCGCCCCCAGGAAGATGACCACTGCCACTGCGCCATCTTCACGCTGAGTAACAGTGCCCGGAGAGCCTGGCCTGCGTGCTGACCTGTACCGGGTTTGCTGTAATCCTGGCTTGAGACAACCCCCTAACCTGGAGTGTGCTGTGGCCTATTCTTGGAGAGCTTTTAGTAGAAACTCACAGGAGTTGGTCTCTGACCTTAATTCCTGCCAAATATGCAGTATTTAGCTGACATTTCAGCCTTACCAGAAACCTAACTGCTGCTAAAGCCCTCGATTCCCAGCATGCAGTCATAGCTTCCTTCCCTGACCTCCCCAGAGTAGGCTCTGTAGCTGTCAGGGCACTTGAGGCCAGACCATGATGTATTTGTTCAGCTTGTCACTGCCCCCACTTCATCCAACATAGAAATATCTTTTCTTATGTAGCTGAGCTATGCTTGCTTTACAGTTTTTATAATAATATCTGTCACATTCATTTTAATGTAGGTATGGTAGCCTGAATAACAGCCCCTAAAGATGGCTGGGTCCAATACTTAGAACCTGTGAATGGGATACTTTTTCCATGGCCCAAAGGAGTTTGTAGATGCAATTAAATGAATGCTCTAGCAGGGAGATTATCCTGGGTTATCGAGATGGGCCCAATATAATGGCCAGCATCTTTTTTTTTTAATTTTATTTTAAAGACAAGAATGGAGACATATGAACCAGAATAAGCCATAAACAATACCGAAAATACAAAATTATACAGAATATAGTAGGGAATTAGCACTGAATGTTGTATTACATAATGTTATTGTGGGACCCCCAAAAAGTAACCCAAAACGAAATCGAGATCTCTCAAAAGCGCTTTATTTAAGCTGGTACCCAGCAGCGTCTCCGTTGCAATGCAGGCAAGGAGAGTGCCAGGTGGGCGGATGGTCGGGTTTTTATGCTTAGCGAAGGCTTAGGAAAGGGGAAGGGTAGGGTGCTTGGAGATGCATACAGAACAGAAAACGGTGCAGCAAGTTTAGACATGCAGCTTAAGCAAACTTTTAGCCCGGGGAGGGGGCAGGTTACAGCAAGTTGCAACATGTTTGTCTTATAGCAACGGGAGCAAGCGACAACATTTGTCTTGTAGCAACGGGAGCAAGTGACAACATTAATGGGAGCAGGTTACAACATTCCCCACTGGTTTTAGCCGGGGGGGGTCAAATCATTGACTCCCCACTAACAGTAGCATGAGGGACCGGTTCCCATCCCTGGGATCTTAGGACCATCATCTTAACTGTTTGTATGCGATATTCTATGTAGTTTGTTATACACTTGAGTACACACGGGCCCACTGACGCTATTAATAAAATTCCCAATAATGGTCCTAAAAAGGGGATCAAGTAAGACCAAAATCTGTTCCCAGCAAGTGAACTCCAGAAGGGGTGTTCAGATAACTCTCGCCGTCTTTTAATTAGGTCTTCTTGGAGCTGTTTTACTTTATCTCTAACTATGCCTGACTTGTTGGCATAGAAGCAGCATCTCTCTTGCAAGGTGAGGCATATGCCTCCTTGTTCAGCAGTTAACAAGTCTAGTCCTCTACGGTTTTGGAGGACCACCTCTGCTAAGGAGTCAATTTGGTCTTGGAGGTCTTGGATTGTGCTAGACAGGGCTTGAACATCAATTAACTGGTTGGATAGCTTGACATAGGAGTGATCGCAACCCCCATTCCTGCTGAGCCTGTAGCTAACGCTCCTGAGATTTCTAATCCTATTAACAAGGGTGTAAATTTTACTGCTCTCTTAGCTCGACCTACGATATAGTCAAGGCTAGGGATGGGAACAGGCTCTTCTCCAGCAATGATATCTATGTCGGGCAACAGAGCTGCCATTATGCACAATCCTGTCCAGTTAACAGGCAGAAAGGTAAAAGTCTGATTTCCTCCACAAACAAACACTTGCCCTTTGGCGGGACAAAGAGGGGAACTAGCATTTATTATTTGACTGCAGTTTGCGGCGGTGGTGTACCCGAGATCGATTTCATAACTGCCATTTGGGGGTCTTCCTTGTATGCAGGATGTGAATTTAAAAGCCAGGGGCTGAACCTTGAATGGCAACCCAGTAGTACAGTTCAGACGAGTGAGGCCGGTTATCATGCTTGGAGTAAAATTTGAAGGAAGGGCAAGAGGCATTGCGGTGCCCAGGGTCATACATAACCAACAATCCTCAGCTAGGTTTGGTCTAGAAACATTGAGTGCCATTAGAGTGGCCATCAGGATATCTGAGGTTTGGGTGTCTAGATCAATTCCTCGAGATTTGGGGAGAGCCAAGGGGTGATAATTAATTCTCGGGAATATCTGGGCTATAATATTTTCTGTGTGTTTTTGTACTTGCACTTGTCTGACCTGGTCTTGTGGTCCACCACCATCTGAGATATGGATGGGGGGAACTTTGTTCCAACACACCGGTTTTCCGGGGGTGCCCCTACATGAGGCCTGAGCATATTTATAGTTGCCCTGTACTTTTGGAACAGTGGACCAATCACCCCCAAAATTTTCTCTTTTTAGGCCTAATAATATGGCTACAAAGTAAGTCTTTTTGTCTGGTCAGATGCATTCTTGCACGGCCTCATAACAGGATGAATGCATTGAGTCATAGTATGATGTGCATTCCTTGGGGCAGGGTCCCAGTTGACCGCTGGGACTAGGTGTTAGGGTGGGCTTCTTGTGGCATCTCCAGGACTTTTGGTAACCTCCCCCTAGACCGGGGCTGGCCAGGAGGTATGCTATCTTATCGCCACAGTCAGTGGTCTGTGTGCAGACCTGTAGCTCTGTATTAAGCATCTCATCAACTTCACCTTTATGGTGTAGGTATAGGCCTTTAGAAGGAGCACCTCCTTTGGCTTCCAGATATCCCCCCCTGCCATCACACGGGGCACCAAACAAGCTCTTGTATAAATCATCCCGATGTACCGGGGGCCCGAAACCACCCTTTCTAGGAAGTAACAGAAGTGAGAAAGTTAACAACATGAACCACAACCCTAGCATTTTGTTAATTTTATCTTAAGGGGGTTATTCTGCTTGGATATTGTCCACTTATCTTGTTGATTAGAGGCGGTGTCCGGCGGAGGAAAGACCTTGAGATGAGAATGATGAATCCACGCCGTTTTTCCAGCTACCTTTGCGGCTGTTGGGGTGCTGAGGACGACTGTGTATGGTCCTTCCCAACGGGGCTCCAGTCCCTCTCGTTGATGTCTTTTCAGCAGGTCCTGGGCTCCAGATTCGAAGAGTGGAGTGCCGTTTTTCTCTGTGTCCTTAGGAGGGGGGTGTTGCTGGCGAAACAGCTTGTGGATGGTGGTCAGGACGGGCTGAAGTGCCTGAAGTGACTTGATGAGATCTTGATTAGTTAATTCAGCAAGCTTTTCCTCAGCTAAACGAGGAATCAAAGGGGGAGGTCTACCAAACATAGCTTCAAAGGGTGATATACCAGAAACATAGGGAGTGCAGCGTACTCTTAACAAAGCAAAGGGAAGGAAGCTTACCCAGTTTTTGCCAGTTTCTAGATTTAACTTAATCAGAGTAGACTTAAGGGTCTGATTCATGCGCTGTACTTGGCCTGAACTTTGAGGCCAGTAGGCACAATGGAGCTTCCAGTCAATCCAGAGAGCCTGGGACAATTTTTGAGTTACTTGAGCTATGAAAGCTGGGCCATTGTCGGACCCCATAGAAAGGGGGAGGCCAAATCGGGGGATAATGTCATATAGAAGTTTTTTAACTACTGTTAGAGCTGACTCTGACTTGGTGGGGAAAGCCTCGGTCCAGCCAGTAAAGGTATCGACCATTACGAGGAGGTATTTATATCCACTCAGGCCTGGTTTCTTGATTTCAGTGAAGTCTTATCTCCCAGTGTTCCCCCGGCATAGTTCCTCTATATCGAACGGTTTCTATGGCCTTGCTTGCCTTTGGGTTCACTTTTTGACATTGGTCACAACGGAGGCTGGCAGAAAGGGTTAGCTTGCCAAGTCTGGGTATAAAGAAACGGCCCCGAAAAAGTTCAGCTCCAAGGGCCTCAGGGAGGAGAATGCGCTTATCTGGCAGCTGAAACCATCCTTCCGGCACGTCCCGCTTAGCGCCCAGTTGGGTTGCCAGATGTAGGTCCTTTTGAGTGTAAACTGGCTCTGAGAGGGTTGAGGGCATCAATAACATGGTGGGGGAGGTGAGGATGCCCACTGGTTTTGTGGCTGCTTCGCGGGCCGTTTTGTCTGCCAGGTTGTTTCCCTGAGTTATATCATCAGAACCCTTAAGGTGGGCCCTGCAATGCATGATGGCCACTCGGCTGGGACACAGTTGGGCCTTTTTGGCGGACATGCGATATCCCAGGTCCGCTAAATTTTTAAGTAGGGCATGTGTCCCAGTACAGCAGAGTTCATATGTTTTTGCGGCCATCAACAAATCGTCTACATACTGGAGCAGGGTTAACTCGGGGTGTTCTTCACGGCAAGACAACAAGTCTCAGGCAAGAGCCTCATCAAACAAGGTCGGGGAGTTTTTGAACCCTTGGGGCAGTCGGGTCCAAGTCAACTGTTCAGCAACCCTGGAGGTGGGGTCTGTCCGCTCAAAAGCAAAGATGGGTTGACTCACCGGGGCTACAGGCAGAGTGAAGAAGGCGTCCTTCAAATCCAGCACTGAATACCAGGTGTGGTCTGGTCTCAGTAGACTCAGCAGAGTATAGGGATTGGGCACAGTGGAGTGGAGGTTAATACTCTCTTGTTTACCTCTCGTAGGTCCTGCACTGGTCGATAGTCCCGCGTTCCTGGTTTTTGAACCGGCAGCAAAGGCATGTTCCAGGGAGAGATGCATGGTCTAAGAATCCCCTGGGCCTTAAATCTGGAGATATGTGAGGCAATTCCCCTTCGTGCAGCCAGGCTAATTGGGTATTGTCTCAGCCTTATAGGAGTTGCAGTGGGTATTAGTTCTATGACTATGGGCGCTTGATTGACGGCCAACCCAGGGGGATTGCTTTCAGCCCATACTGAGGGGATCTCCTGGAGCCAGTGAACCAGGAGGTTATCATCTGAGGTCCTATCGAAACGTGTCTCCTCAGGCTCTTCGCAATCTTGGCAGTAGAGGAGATGTCCCTCGCCCATAGGGTAAGATGCCAGTACTCTGATTGGTGGGTCTGAGTCAGGCCCCATAGTCACTTGGGGGGGCATCAGAAATGAAACTGAGCTGAACCTTAAGTTTATGCATTAAGTCTCTTCCCAACAGAGGGTCCGGACAACCTGGAGCCCATAAGAAAGTATGCTGGATATCAGGGCGTCCGGGTCTGGATAATCTGGCCTGGTATTGTTTAACAACCTGAGTGTTTTCTGTAGCCCTGATAACCTTTAAGGTTTTTCCGGTGGGGTTTCCAAGGGGCTTGGTTAGGACCGAGTGGGCAGCTCCAGAGTCCACAAGGAAGTTTACGGATTGGCCCCCCCACGGTTAAAGTTAGCCGGGGCTCCAGGGGGCCAGCGGAGCCCTGACCCCCTCATGGTTGATTGAGAAGGGTCTCTTTACAGTAGGCACATTGATCTTTCTCGCATTTTCCGGGGCCCCCGGGTCGATGGGGGTGTATATATGATAAGCCTCCAGCAGTCTTTCTAAGAAAGCTGCGGGAGACTCCGATGCCAATTGCCTTACCTCAGTAACCTTGGATAGATTTGTGGGTCTCCGGGCAGCAGCCTTAAGGGCTCCCAGAAACAGCTGGCAAAAACGGTCGAGAGCCTCCTTATCTGAATCTGAGTTAGGGTCCCAGTCTGGTTGGGTAAGGGAGAAAACAGCATCCTGTCGCCTCGCATCCGCGGTAGGATTTCCGTCCGGGTCAAGGACGGTACCTCTAGCTAAATTGCGGATGCGTTCACGCTCCTCCGAGGTGAAAAGAGTCTGGAGCAACTGTTGGCAATCGTCCCAAGTGGGACGATGGGTGAAAAAGATAAATTCTAACAGGTTAATGAGGCCCTGAGGGTCCTTAGAAAAAGGGGGATTCTGGTGTTTCCAGTTATATAAATCCGACGTAGTAAAGGGCACATAGACAAAAGCTGGTCGTTGTCCCTCCATGTGTGGCGCCTCACGCAAAGGGAGGAGGGGCGCCGCTCTCATGTCTCCACCTTGACTGGTGGAGTCTGGGGAACCCAAACGATGGCGGCGGCGGGTTCGTCAGGGACTCGGGGGAGGGGGATTCTGACGGGGAGCATCGGGAGAGGGCATACGAGGGAGTGGCTGATATGGGGGAGGTAGCGCGGGGGAATCTAGAGGTTCCTCCGGAGCTGAAGGGGACAGAACGTTACCAGAAGGTGGAGTGGCCTCTTTTTTCGGCTTGCTGTCCTTGAGAGGGGCTAGGAGAGGAAGTTGGCGAGGTTCCTGTTTTAGGACCTGGGGACACCTTTTAATCCATGGCGGGGGGTCCTGGATGAGATCAACCAAACCTGAATGTAGACAAACTGGTCCAGGTGGGAGGGCGGACCGAAAACTGCACGGCAGACCTCCTGTGCCAGAGACAAACAAAAAGATCCCCCCGAAGGCCATGACCCAGAAGTTATGGCAGGCCACTCTAGCTCACAAAAGGTGCGGAGTCTTCTGGGGAACACCGGTTCCCCAAAGGTTCGTGACCTCCTGCGAAATTCCCAGAAATGGTTAAGAACCAGAGACAAAGGACTTAGAGACGCAGACGCTGACTGACCCATTCTCTCAAAGACAAAGACAACAAATATTGACAAAATTAACAATCAACAGTTAACAAATTCAGACACTAGATGGCGCCTTGATGTCGTTCTTTGAGACCTAAAAATGGCTGTGGAGGCAAAAAAGAACCGGGCGAGTGGGGAAAAGCGAGCAGGGAGAAGACAGACTTTAAATTCAGAGTCACAAAAAGGGAACAATCAAAAGGCAAGACCAAACATTCCCTTAACAAAAAGGGAACAATCAAAAGGCAATGCCAAATATTCCCTTAAACAGAAACTAAACGGAGGGCGTCCCGCTCCGCGGCGGCGAGAGCGGCGGCGAGACCTACAAGGTCAGCCACCCCAAACGTGCTATTAGAAAGCACCAAATCGGCTGATCAAAAGGAAACGAAAAAGTGGGGTGCAAACTTACCGGGGAAGCGGAGAGAGGCCAGTAGGGATCCCGGAAGAAGCCCCCAAAATGTGGGACCCCCAAAAAGTGACCCGGAACAAAATCGAGATCTCTCAAAAGCACTTTATTTAAGCTGGTACCCACCGGCATCTCCGTTGCAATGCAGGCAAGGAGAGCGCCAGGTGGGCGGATGGTCGGGTTTTTATGTTTAGCGAGGGCTTAGGAAAGGGGAAGGGTAGGGTGCTTGGAGACGCATACAGAACAGAAAACGGCGCAGCAAGTTTAGACATGCAGCTTAAGCAAACTTTTAGCCCGGGGAGGGGGCAGGTTACAACAAGTTACAACATGTTTGTCTTATAGCAATGGGAGCAAGTGACAACATTTGTTTGTCTTGTAGCAGCGGGAGCAAGTGACAACATTAACGGGAGCAGGTTACAACAGTTATCTTCACATTAGTTAACACAACATTAAAGGAAATACCAAATTATAGAGAAGATAGTAGAGAATTTGCACTGGATGCTGTATAATATAGTTATCTTCACTTCTGTTAATACAAAAACGATTGAGGAAATACAGAATTATAGAGAACACAGAAGGGAATTAGCTCTGGATGCTGTCCTACATAATGTTACCTTCACCTTTGTTACTCAGTTACACAGATGATGGCCCATTTGATCATTCAGTTTTTCTCCTCCCTCATCTCCGTTGCCCTACCACTCAATCAGTCAT
>PVLD010012235.1:0-61358 GCA_004027595.1 Dinomys branickii | reverse complement strand
CCTCCAAAGGGCAAGAGAAAGGACTTGGTGACAAGGAGCAGGAAGATGTTAAGACACTGCTGTTCCCTTTGGGGAAGAAAGCAGAAATCCTGCAGTGACTACTAGGCTGTTCTGATCCTCAGATATGAGAATTCTTTTAATTTGCAGGAAAAAGGCCTACAAGAATCCTGAAAAAGTCATTCTGTGGTGAGTCAAATTTCTACAAGGTCCAAAGGAGTACACAAGGCCCAAGAGGTGGACTGTAGCGAGTACCCAGGGGCTGCGCTTTGGTGTCTGCATCAGGGCTGCTGCATCCAGGCCTCAGCTGCTGGGAATATCACCCACTTATAGCGCACAGCTGCGTCTCCCACTGGCCATTGCTCTTAGCTATGCCCTTTGCTAGCCCCTCCTTGGCTAGGCTGAGGCCACAGGTACTACGGGTTGTAGTCTTTCTCCTTTCCTTATAAGCCTATCTCCGGAGAAGCCTTCTCAACACACCTTCTGCACATATGTATTTTTCCATCCCAAAGTCTGGGGTCAGGTAACCCAATTTAAGGCACCTTCCCTCTTTGGACAATGGAAAAGAAGACTGATGTTGCCTCCCGGGACCAGGGACTTAGGAATTTCCCTGTTTGGATCTTCACTTAGGAAAGGAAATAAACACACAGGACGAGGGCTTGGTTTGTGCTGATGTTCCCTGCAACGAGCTAAGCTGCTTTTCACGGGATTCACACCCTGCTGTGGAAACAGAGCTTCAGGAGACCACATGAAGGGTTGGAGGTCATTCCCTCATTCCCACTGCTTCTTCCACAGTGGCTTTTGGACACTATCACAGTTGCACAAAAGAAATCGAGACACAAAATCCACGCAGACACAGAAATACCCCCTGAACACCAGCAGAGCAGAAGGCTCTTCGAAAGTGTTTAGTGTTCCAGTGAGTGTGCCTCAGTGCCTAGGCCGGCTGGGGTAGAGGGCGTGTAAAGCCGGGCTCCACCAGGCATTTGGTTCTTTCTTTCCATGGGGGAAACTCATCCGAGCAGCTGCTGATACTTTCGGTACGTTGGCTTTTCCCTCTTTTTCCTGCCCTCTGTCCCAGGGCTTGCGTCATTTTATTTTACTTCTTTTAAGTATAAGGTCGATTCAGAAAGCACTGTAAACAGGAATGGACAATCTCTCCAGCAGGATGGACCGTATTGTCTTTTCTCTAGTGGGTAAAGTTTTTCGAGATGAAAATATAGTGGATTAAATATATTCTCAACATGGCCTTGGAGGAAGTGAGATTCCTTGGTTTAAAAATACAGCCTTTAATTTTAAAGCCTCTGTCAACCAGAATATTCAGGATATTTAACTTGTTACGTATATCTTTCAAAGTCTCTGTAAATAAGGTATGAGCCCTTGTATCTGCTTTGGTTTTAATGTTGTATAATGATATAAATTAAACTCTTTGATAATTCAGATAGCTGTTTCAAGACAAATACGATTTTTCACAGAGATATCCTATAAAATAGAAGCTGTAAGAAAATTGAAATGAATATATATCAACCATTACATATGCCAGAAAATTTACTTTAAAGAAATCTGTGATGTCAGTTCCTCACTTGATCTTAGCCAAAAGGCTAATGTGATGTCAGTTGTGATGTCATTTCTTAACTGTTGCTTTTCTTTAAAAATAGCGTTTGAGAAACAAAACTTTAACATCTCTAGTTAGTTTTGGTCTAGTAAATAAATGCATTTTACTGACCAGATTAAAAGCATCCTATGTGTGTATCTCAAAACATTGTACAAGGAGCAGGAAAAACTTGCACAGAGTAAAACTTAAATAGATAAATACCAGCAAATGCTCTGAATCACGTGTCTGGGGATCACTTGGAATATACAAAGAAAAAAAATCTTTCCCCAAGCTGAGAAGGCACCTTTTTCTCTCCTTTTTGTAAAAGCATAAATATGTTCCTGTTACCCTCACTGCAGATATTTTGTGAGCCTATTTTTATAGAACTACATTTGGTGTACTTCTTTTCTTGCTAATTATTGTGCTTTCTTTTAAGAATTGGTCATTATCAGTTTCCCTGGACACAGGCATGGCCTTTCAGTGATCCCCTAAGTAACCCACTGTTCTACATTCGGAAAATTACCTTTGGGGGTCATTTGTGGAGCTTTCATGAGGGTAGAACGGGGCCTAAGAGAACAGCACTTGTCCTCGCCATCCAGGGAAACCCCTGACTCCAGTAACGTTTAGTACATTGCAAAACAGAGAAAACACAAAGTTCACTTTGAACTTCAAATCCTTTGCATCTCCTAAACAAACAAATAAAAAGACTAAAGCTGGGCATGGTGGCATATGCCTGTAATCCCAACACTCTTTCAGGAGGCTCAGATAGGAGGACTGCTGTGAGTTCAAGGCCAACTTGGACTACAGAGCAAGACCTTGTCTCAAAAAACTAAAACAAGAAAAAGTTCAAAATTTTGGTTAAATATACAATTTACATAGCAGATGAAATAATACTTATAAGAGAAGATTGATAAGGAATTTTTATGTTAGAAATTGTTAAAAACAAATATAAAATTAAGTACGTTCAAATCTGAGTGTCCCAGGTTTCTGCTGCAGATAATTTGAATCATTCCACTTGATTTACTTTTAATAGTCCTGTTCTTACTCCCAGAAATCCACATATTATTATGGGCAGCTAAGTTAGATAGAAAAATACAGTCAGAGAAGAACTGGGCACTCATGTAAAATAAAGATGTCAGAATTGTGACTGGAGGAGCATCTAAAGATCAGACCTCAAGATAAAGATGCCATGGCCAGACCTACATGCCTCCCTAAGGGATAAGAAGTAACTTGTAATTATACTACAATTAGCATCATTTGGCCCAGAATGTCCAGACAGGCATCAGTTACCCAGGTGGGTCACCAAAGCATCTGGACCCAACCTTTCCCCAAAATGCCTTTGATCTTTTCATGTACCCTCACTGTGTGAAACACCTCCCTATTGGATCAATATTAGCTAAGCAGCTATATTTGTAATCTGAAACAATCTGGTTGATTAGAGTTTCACCTATATTGTACCCCCATTGTGACTTTGCTGCATAAATTATTCCTGACAAGGGGCCTTTGTGGCCACCCACTTCTGCGACCTCTCCTACCTCTCAGGAGCTATCTCTCAATAAATCTTTTCTACTCTTAACCTCTGTTGCTCCTTGGAATTCATGCTTTGATTTGGGGGACATGGACTCAGAATATCTGATGTTTAGCAGTTTGGGAGTTGTTTTTCTCTTATATCAACATAGCCATTGCCAGAACTCAAATTTGGTGCCATGAGGATGTTTCTCCAAACTATTCACATTCATTCATTAATTCATTTACTCAGTCTTTTGAGAGGCAGTGCATGTGGTGAAGACATGGATGCTTGAGTGAAATTGCCTGGTTAAAATATTATCTATTTGTTCAGCCTTTGTATTTCTTCCTCTGTGAAGTGTCTGTCCACTTCTCTTGCCCTTTTCTTGACTGGATCCTTAATTTTAGGTGATTTAATTTTTTATGTATTCTAGATACCAATCCTCTGAGATGATTGGACAAAGACAACGTGGTATCTGTATATAATGGAATGCTACTTGGCTATAAAGAGTGACAAATTTGACACATTTGTAGGAAAATGGATGCACCTGGAAAACGAAATGTTGAGTAATGTAGACCAGACACTCAGACTTAAATACCTTATAGTGTCTCTTATTTGAGGGATGCAAAGCACAAATGAAGAGAGTAATAAAGGATGGATGGAAGGGCACAGGGATTGGATCTTTCGCAGTAGGGAAGTGCCCAAAGGAATAAGTGCAAAGCGTGAGCAGGGGGGGAAGCAGAAACAAATAGAATAAAGTTATGCCGTGCACAGGGACCCAATAAACTCTATGAGTGTAAACATTACATGCTAATAATATCAACAGGAATGAAAATCAGGGTAGAAGAATTAGAGGAAGAGAGAGGAAGGTGGGAGGGAAGTAGAAAGAGATTAAAAAAAAGAACTGTAATATATACATGTATCCACTCCCCAAGATGACTGCATTTCTGCAGTCATATACTAATAAAATGCAAGATGTTAATAATATTACCCCATGACATAGCACATGTTAAAGCTCCCTGATCTGACAAATGAGAAGAATAGCTGTGTCTCCCTAACCCACTTTTTTCAAGGACTGAATGAGCTAGCAATTATAGCACCTTTAGGGCAGTTTCTAGCATCCAGCAAGTATTGGTTACTGTGATCTATGTATTCATTTGACAGATATCATAGGAACATTTTCTGTGTTGTAGGCCTGAAGGGAGGCCCTAAATATTCAACCATGAACAAGACCTCACACCATTCTGCATGGAGTTAACAATCCAGGGGGAGAGGGTCCTCTGAGCTCAAGATGATTCTTGTATTCTTGTGGGTGTGCTGCCTCCCAGGACTGACCATCGTTATGCTATTGGAGTTTTTCCAGTTACTCCTTTCCCTCCCAGCTGCAGCCTTTGCCTCATTCTGAGTACAATCTCTTGTTCATTCCTGGGTGCCAATATGTTGTTTCTTGGAAGGGCTCTGCAGGCTCTGCAAGATGGAGATTGGACTCTGTTTGGCTCTAAGTGCTGTCACTTTGTTTATTAGCTTTGTTCTGGTCCAGGACCAATTTCAGTGATCTCAGAAGATGCAGATTCTGAGTTGAAGTCCAGCATCCTCACTGAACACTACAGGCCTCTGGAGAGTAGGAACATTTGCACAGCTGGTTTCAAGGAGAAAGGTGGTCCTGATGCTCCCAAAGAACTTGCAACTCTTGTTGTCCT
The DNA here is from genome assembly GCA_004027595.1 of Dinomys branickii. NCBI lineage: Eukaryota > Metazoa > Chordata > Mammalia > Rodentia > Dinomyidae > Dinomys > Dinomys branickii. Next base: position 56,563 of record PVLD010012235.1, on the reverse strand, counting down.
TTGGGGACTTTTTCTACTAAGCTCCTGCCCGCACCCTTTATGACTTGAGTTAAGGTCATGTTTCACCTATGGCCTTGCCCATAAAAGGAAGGTACAGTCTTCTAGACATCTTATGAGCAAAGAGAAGCGTTGCTAGGGTCATATTACTTCTGATCTCTCTGTTTTTATTCCACCCATGCAGTAAGCCAGACATTTGCCTCTTTACTCCTTTGAAAAAAAATTACTAGAAAAAGAAGTTGTTCATGTTACATGGAGCATTGTACAAAGCCTAGCCCTTAGCACTGGATGAGAGCTTATCTCCTTGGTGTATGCCATTTTTGAACAACACTACTGTAAGGAAGACAGTAAAATTAGTCAATGTATGATCTGGCCAAAAACTATGTGGTGAATGGTTAAGTTTAACGCAATTTATTACAGCAAACAACATATTGCTATGAACTTTCCTCAAAACACTTCCCCCTTGCTTCCAGCACACAGCCCATCTTGACACTCTCTAAACAAGCCCTCTTTCATGAGGGCCCTCAGCGTTCTCCGCCTGCTGCCTTGATGTCCAGACAAGATTCACACATTTACATATCATGGTCAGTTTGACTTGGGGAAAGAGCTAGGAATTACTGGGTGTCAGATCCGGTGGATACAGTGGACAACGACATTGTATAATAATTTTGTTTGACAGAAAGTGCTGTAAATGCTCATCCACGGATGAATAGATAAAGACGATGTAGCATATATACATGACAGATCTGCTCGGCCATGAAGAGAGATAAATTTGGGTCATTCATAAGAAAATGAATGAATCTCGAGATCATAATGCTGTGCAGTAAACCAGACCCAGAAGATTAAATATTACATGTCTTTTTAAATATGAGAAACCCAAACTATAAATAACTGAAAGAGCAAAATAAAAGAGAGATGTAGGAAACAAGGGGGCAGACGGTGCAGATGGGAAGAGGATGTGGAGCAGGTGACGAGAGGAGGAAAGGGGAGAGAGGGGAGTTAAAATGATCAAGATGCAACATACGTATGTACCAGTCCTCTGAGACGAATGCAGTTTTACCTACTGCAACTACATTCGTAAAAAAAAGTGAAACATATATCATCGTTTTGGAGAGCACCTTGTACCTCTGCTTTTTTAATGTGGTACAAGTTTTTTTTCCCACTATGACTGAGAAGACAGTTGGAACCGAAGTCTTTTGAGAGAATCATCTGAAAACTCAGGGCACATGTGTACTTAATGAGCCTGTTAATTCTGGGTTTATGTCTTATTTCACACACAAATATGTGAAAGTCACTGTGTGCCCGATATGTGTTAAATGAATTTTCTTTATCCTTTCTTCACTATAAAGGTAAAATGCTATTAACTCCAGCATTCTAAAATCCATGCATCAAGCTAGAAAATGTGGGAGGAGGAGGAAAACGCTGATCAAGACCTGAGTCTGAAGCGCTTGTTGCTCTACAGAGCAGATCCTTGCTACCCACCTCCACTGGAAAGCTTGACCCCACTTGGTTACATGACTTCAGACAGCCAATCAAGGATAAGGATGCTATTTTGAGGAAATTGGTTTGTGTGAAGAGTGAAGTACTCAGACCATATAGAGCTGAGATATGGACTCTGGCCTGATCTCGAATTGAGCCCCAGTTGAAATCTCTGGACTCTTCTTTTTTATGTGTCAATACATTTCTTTCCCACTATGAGACTCAGGTGCAACCAACTTTGCCAGATGCTGTGAACTTCACAGGTTTTTAAGCAAACCTTTTAGATGTACAGAGTAGGAGCCTGAATATGAAAGTCGGTCTGCTTGTAAGTAGTCGTACTTGCCATTAGCTGAAAGGTCTCTGCTGTAGCTATAGGAAATTTGTGTTATCTGCTTCCCTCTGAGGTATAGAGAATAAAAAGCTGTCTCTTAGTGCATGCTATAGGAGGTATTATAGTTTGTGTCTAGCTGTCCTCCCAAAGCCTCATTCAGCCATGGGGTGGGCTTCTAGAGTTTTTGATTGACTCATGGTCCCTTGGGATTACGGGTGTGAGCACTACACTCACCCTGCACCAGGTGTAGCAGGGCGGGTAGCCTGAGTACAATATAAGGGAAGGAAAGAGGCTCGCTACTGCTGCTGCTGCTCCTCTCTTTGCTCTTGCTGCTTTTGCCACTTCCCACCGCCATGAACAGTTGCCCTCTGCCATGTGGCACTCTGCCTTGGAGCCAGCCAAGTATGGCCTAAAACCTCCACAAACTGAGAGCTAAAAAACCCTTTCCTTCCTTAATTTCAGGAGTCAGATATTTTGTCTCAGCAACAAGAGAAAAGCAACCAAGACAATAGGCCACATTCAGACCTACTGCACCCCAAATTGGAAAAATCCCACAGGTTCAGCAAGAAAGTACACTTGGAAGTATGCAAAGGTGGTGCTGCTGGGTCTGCTTATAAGAGACAGTGTGCCGTGGCACTGAAGGAGCGGCAGTACTGGGGGCCCTGTAGTCAGTCCCCAGCTTCTTGTGCGGTGCTGCAGAACACTGTGAAAAGAAAGAGCAGGAGACAAAATGGCGGTACAGTGGGGAACTGGGAGGGCCAGTTGTTCCTGGGGACAGAAGGCCACATGGGAGCCTGAACCTCAGTATTTACTGATTACATCTGTGTCAGTGACAAGAGGTGAAGGAGAGTGAGTGTTTTTGGGAACAGTAATGGTGATTACTGCAGGGAGGCTGGTAAGAAAAGCAAAGAATTCTTGCAAGGTTGAGACCTGGGGGATAAGGACCCTGTGTTTCCTCAAGGGGAATGATTTACTGTTGCTACCGTGCTGCTTTAAAGATCCTTGTGTCCTCAGCAAGTCTAATCTTGACCTGTGGGGACCACAGTATCACTAACCATGGGGTTTAGCTGTGACTAGAGGAAAGCAGAGAATTTCTGCATTACAATCTGGCTCAAAGGGAAGAAGAAGGACAGCTACAGATGTCTCCAGCCTCAATTTATAATCCGTGGACCCTGACAGGGCATGACGGGCTCCAGAGACTGGCTAGTTGGAGATCTTGCTTTGCTACTTATAGCTGTGAGACACAAACAAGCTATTTCATTTCTCTGTGCCTCAGTTTCCCTGCCTGTAAGACAAGAACAATATGGCACCTACATGTGGGACTTTTTTACAGATCATATTTGTGAGTGCTTAGTCAATGCCCTATAATTTTAAAATTGCAAACATGCCTGGTAATAGATGAGCCTTAGAAATAACGACTTATTTTCTCCTAACTTGACACTATTGGATCTAAAATACAAGACAGTGCAATGAGCTCACAGCTCTACGAGACTCTCAACCCATCTTCACCCCACCTCTGCCATTTAGCTTGTTGAGCTACAGGTTGATTCTCCAAGAAACAGAAGGATTCTAAGGCTCCATCCACACACACCACCATGCCTTTTGGTGTCTGAGGGACATCTTTTCCAAAGCTTGGAAGATATAGTAAAAGGGACCTCAGTTCAGGACTGTTGTCTTTTCACCTGGGCTGGTGTTGGTGGCCTGATATGGCTCAAACATAATAATAAAGTTAATACTCAAGACATGTTTGGTAGGAATATTTTCATACATTCTGTAAAAAACTTTTTCCTTAAGTGTCTCTGTTATGACTTAGGGAGTGGATGGATGTTTTCATTTCCATTTTGACTGTTCTGCCACATTATGACACTTCAATTCATTTTAAGATCTAGCATGTACAGGTAAGCTTACCAGTCTTTCTCTTAACCTGTGTTATTGTTATTCTGCTTTGTTGATGTAAAATCCTATTTTGTTTTAGCCATTGAAAGGAAACAAGGCATTGGTGGCCATGAAAAGCGTATCAAAGCTGTTTTAGCAAGGTCGCTCCATTAGAGTATTATAGGGAAGGTAAACAAGGTTCAAGTACAATAACATTACAAAAGCATCTGTGAGATCAGCTTCTTGTTTGTGTAGCATATTGATTGGAACTCTTTTTGCAAAGTACACAAAATAAATAAATATGTTTGTAACTGGGTTCTAGTGTTAGACTTTTAAATCCATGTTTATATTTAAAGAGCTATTGGTTCATAAACTGAATCTATCAAGTATAGTGGAAATAGATAATAAATTTTTGTTTACAGATGACTTCAAATACAGCATTCACTACTCCTTCAACCAAACTGCTTAGTTTTAGCAGTGGCTAGACACTGAGGTTGGTTCTTTCAACCTTTATTTCACCATCTTAGTATACAGACAAGAAAAAAAAAACCGTGAAAATGTGACATAATCCTGCACCATGCCCCTGCAGCTAGGGTTCTGACTACAGATTAGGTTCAGCCAGTTGAAGAACATTCATGAGATTTGAAAGGAGGTAGGATGTCAGAGTATATATAAACAATTAGGCTCCAACAGTATAAGAATAAATGGCTGGGATCATGACAGACAGAATTTTTTTTTAAGTGAACATTTCCAAATGTCTGTTTTCAAACTTCTCCCCACACAGTCCGTTTGCTGCAATTTTGTCACTGCAAGGGGAGTCTTGAAGGAGGAGTTTGATGCTTCATAGCAGCCACTGACTCCAGTTCTGTAGCAAGATCTACTTTCAGAGATCATTTTGTAATAGTCTCCTTCACTCATTGAAGCTTTCTAGTTTCTCCTTTAGGGTGTGTGTATTTGTGATCTCATTCAAGAGTATTGCTTCTTTATATATTAGAGCACATATTTCATGCTCTCTGGTGTTGTATTGTTTTTCTCAAATCAACACAGTGTCTTCCTAAGTGAACTAAAACAGAGATCATCTTTTTTTTAAATTCCAGCTTTATTGGAACATGCTTGATAAATAAAAATTGTATATATTTAGGATGTACAGCATGATGCTTTGGTATAAATACACATTGTAAAATTATTACTGCAATCAAGGTAATTAACAAATTAACACACTCATCATCTCATATAGCTGTGATTTTAGTGAATGTGTGGTAAGAACACAAGATTGACTCTTGCCAAATTTCAAGCATACAATACAGTATTATTAACTACTTGCTATGGAGTACATTAGAACAACATAAGGTATTGATCCTGTGCAGTTGAAACCTTGTACCTTTGACAATCTCTCCCCTGTGCTCCTATCTCCCACCTTCTTTCTGCTTTTGTGAGCTCAACTTTTTTAGATTGCACATGAGTAAGATCACGCGGTGCAGTGGATTGACAATTGGTGGTCAGTTTACAACACCCCACTGAGCCGAGTAAGCATGGTACTGGATTTGGGAGGCCCGTCTGGGGATTGTTGCCAGCAGCACGAGAGGCAGAACTGTGGAAGAAGAAGTGAGGCTCTTGGGAGCTGGCAGAAGCTATAAGGAGCTATTAGTTCTTTTGGAGGAGCTTCTTATGCTGACTTTCCTGATGAACTTGGTTGTTTTCATCCTCTGAGGAGCTTGAGACCTTGTTGGCACTGAGGATGGCTTCAGGTCACTTTGGGGGAGCTCTGGCCCTCATTTTGAGTATCACTTCCTGGCTTGGGAGGGGAAGATGGTGCACTGCCAGTGTACTGGAGAAGCTTGCTGTGTTAGCTTTCATGATGGGAACTTGGCCATCCTGATCATCTGAGGAGCTCAGATCCTCACTGTTGCTGAGGATGGCTGTAGTACCTTTTGGGGGAGCTCTTGTTCTTACTCTGAGCATCGATCTGAGGTAGATCCCTCAGCCTACTAGCACAGATCCTTCATCCCACTGGCACAGACTTTCTAGATTCCACCACTGACCTTTGGGCCTTCCCAGCACAGATCCATGAAACAGGCCTACATGAAACATTGTCGTGGGCTCTGGGCCTCCAGTTGGATTAATAGGAGGCACTGTTACAGGCTCTAGGTATTCAGCTGAACTCATGCAAAACATTACTGTGGGATCCAGGCCTTCAGCTGGATTCCTTGGTCTGTAGTTTGTGGACAGATTTCCTGCACTCTTTTATATATCATTCTTTGGGTGACTATTAAAAATAATCTTATAAAATATGTGCCCTGTATGATATTGTTCCCCTTACAATAAACCTCCAAACTAACAGCAAAATGTAGTATTTGTCTCTATGTGCTTCTCAGTATTTGAGACAATGCTTTTCACACAGCAGTGATTAAATGAAATAGTACTAAGAGTCAAGGCTGGCACTTTTTCATGATGTGCTAAACCTGTTGTCTTCTGTTGAATGAGGTCTTCATTTTTCCCCAGTATCCTGAGTCTGAACGATTGTTTAATGTACATATGTCAGCTGGATATGGTGGTAAATGCCTTTAATTTCAGTACATAGGAAGCTGGACGACTGCAAGTTTGAGGCCAGAGTGGGCTACAAAAAGACACCCTTTCTCACAAAACCGAAAGCAAAACAAAACAAAGTGAAGAACAACAACAAAAAACCCCATATTTAATTTATTAAAGTCTACCTGCCAGTGATATTATGTCACCTCACGTGCACTTCACAGTGGCAAGGTGCAATTTCTCTCTTCTTGACCCTGGAGCTATTGTAAAATAAACTTTCCTTCAAAATGTGTTATAAAACCCATTCTATATGATTAATACTTTTGTTTATACTGCTAGCTTTTTCTATTGATATACAAAGATATGCTCATATTTAGTACATACAACTTGCTAAATTTGGAGCTATTTGTGCATCCATGAAATCATCACCACAATCTTCATTTATTATTTTTACTACGTGTGTGTGTGTGTGTGTGTGTGTGTATGTGTGTGTGTGTGTGTGTTCTCAGGGTCTCATCTGTGTTAGATAAGTGCTGTACCACTCAGCTGCCTTGCCAATACAAATTTAGACTTATATTTATTTTGATACAAGGGTTCACTAGATCACCCAGGCTGGCAACAAACTTGCAAAACTCCCACCTCAGCCTCTTGAGTAGCTGAGATTACATGTGTACACCACTGTACCTAGTTTCCTGTTTACTGGACTGTGTTTTTAAAATATTCTTGTGGCAAAATATATCTAAGATAAAATTTACCATTTGAAGTGTGCAATTCAGCGATACTGAGTACAGTTTTCACTGTTAGGCAACCTTAACCAGTAGCTGTTTCCAGAGCATTTTTATCATCCCAGAGAGAGATTCTACCCACTAAGCAATATCTCCACCTTCTCTCCTACTCCCAGCTCTTGATAACATCTGCTTTGCTTTCTATGAATTGTAGATGCTATTAGTGGCATCATCTAATATTTGTCCTTTTGTGTCTGCCTTATCTCACTTGTGTCAAGACCACAAGGGTGTAACACGCCAGAACTTCTATAAACAAGGGGTGGGTTTGGGACTTTTTCTTCCGCACATCTCTTCCACTTCCATGTTTGATGTCTCCATTATCAACATGCAATTGTTTTGATTTTGAAATAAAGGTAAATCATACACAAGACCATATATATATATATATTTTTTTTTGCGGTACTGGGGATCGAACTCAGGACCCTGCGCTTGCTAGGCAAGCGCTTATTCCACTGAGCTATATCCCCAGCCCACAAGACCATATTGTTTGTGTCTGCACGTTACTCTTGAATTATGAATAAGTGTGCTTATTTGTATTGGTTAATTGCTGCGAGTGGTGACAGGTGAGATGGAATGATTCTCAGTAAGTATGGGCAGCACAAATAATCCCACGGCATGACATCAGAGTACATGAAACACCGTCCATTCTTGTACACCTGAGAGGAGAGTGTGAAAAGGTTAACCATTCAGCACTGGAGGCAGCAGCAGCTCTGAGCTCAGTCCCAGAAAGGAACTTTGCCTACTCCTTGCCCTGGCAATACAGGAAAAGTAGACCCTGAGGCCAAGTGTATTTTATGCCCCGATGAGGACTGTTAAGCCCTCAGCCAAGGACAGGGATCTGTCTTCGGATCTGGGGGAGCAGAGTGGCTTAGAGGCTCCCATTCGGACGGGTTGGGCTCAGGTTCTAGTTCCATGCTCGCTATCTGCGTATCTGTGTGCATACCACCAGTTTTGTCAGCCCTATCAGGAGTATGAGATGAATATTTATTACAAAGGATGCCTGTGAGGACTGAGCGAGGGAATCCAATAAAGAGCTTCACATGGTGCCTGGCTTATATTAAATGCTCAGAACTCTTCCTGTGCATCGTGGCTGATGTCTGAAATATTTACTGAGTGGAAGGGCACAAACAGAGACCCGTCTGAGATGTCCCTGTCTGGAGGTCTCTGCTGTACCACATGCTATACTTCTGGTAGCTTGATGCTGGGCGGGCCCAAAGGAGCTGGGTGTGATGTGCAGAGCCAGATAGCATTTGGGAGTGCCCAGGCAGCAGCTATTAATCTTCTGGTATGGAAGAATTTCCAGATGCTAATGACTTGCATGGCCATACCCCTGGGTGTCAGGCCTCGCTGTTTGTCTGGTGATTATTTCTGCAGAGGAGCATTCTTCTGGAGGCGTGAATTTGCTTATCACATTAAAGAACTTTTTTATGACTCACAAATTTACATCTCCACCAACTTCTGCTCTACCAACGTTTTGACGTCTCCACTTGAATGTCTTAGGGACAGACCAGGCTGATCATTTCCAAAGCAGAATCCGTGGTCTCCTCCCCAGAAGTCTTGCTTCTACACTTGTCTTTCCCATCTCACAGCAGGTACCCGGTGTGCAACGGGTGTCACTGTCTCCCCATGCAGGAGGGGTGTGGCAAGGGGCAATGGAGGCGTGATGCAGTATCAGCAAATGGAGGTGAAGTGACAGGCTGTAGTGTGCGCAGAATCCAGTGCAGTGGAGCCCAGCAGAACTAGATGCAATCCCATCTTTGTCATCTGCTGCCAGTGGCTATGAGCAAGTCATCAAGTTTTATGGCCAAGCCATTTCCTTGTCCCATGAGAATGGTAACATTGCAGGATACTTGTGGTGTGAACTCAGTGGGCAGACAAGGTGTTATTGGTACCGTATTCATTACTAGCATCACTCAGATAAAAGCTAGGCATTTCTAGGATAGGCTAGCTGGCAAGGAGGTTGGAACTTTTGTGTGTGTGACTTACAGATTCAACTCTCTGCCCTCGACTCTCGCATTGAACTTGACTGTGCTGTGTTTGATCAGAACATCCTTTCTCGCGTGCACTCCCTCAGACTACTTTCTAATTTTTTGATTTGTTCACTTTTTCAGTAGGACAGATACTATAGCAGCTATTGTAAGGCTGACACGCTTGGAGAGTTAAAACTGATCCAAGTCTTGGAAATAGGCAAAAGACAATGTTTAGGAAATTATTGTTTTTTTTCTCTCAAAATACGTGTGTTAAATTCCTAAACTTTGAAGCGATGGTGTTTGGAGGTGGGGCTTTGGGGAGATGACTAGGATTGAATGAAGTCACAAGATTGGGGCCCCCATAATGGGATTAGTGCCTTGGAAAAAGAGGTGGCAAGGATCCTGTGGAAAGAAGAAGTCATGTGAGCACACCAGTGAGATGGTGGCAGGCTGCAAGCTAAGAACAGGGCTTCAGAGCAAGACCTATGTGGCTGATATTTTGGTCTTGGATTTCCAGCCTCTAGAACTGAAACATAAATTTCTTCTGTATAAGCCACCTAGTTCTGATATTTTGCTATGGCAGCCTGAGTTGATTAGGACAGCATCCCGAAGTGTTCTCTTAGTGCAGAGCAACCTGTTTCTAGAAAGTCCATTCTCTCTGGGGTCGTCTAATCTTAGAGGATTATAATTTTGTTTAACATGCTATTTACTAATGAATAAGCAATTTGACAATTCTGTAAAAGTAGAAATCAGCTTGTAGAAAACTGATAGCAATACAATTTACATTTATTGAGGGCAAATACTTCTAATTCATAAAGCAGGTCACCACAAAGGTTACAATTGATTTCCCTGTAGAACAAATGCCAGTTTTTAAACTATAGATTAGCAAATTTAATTCAGTCCATCTGACTCATTTCTCCAAAAGCCAATGTTAGTATCTCATTGGGTTTCTTATTAATTAATGAGTTGCATAGAGTATTTGACATGTGTTCATTCTGTATTTATAGAAGAATCATGTTTTTAATTTTTGAGAAGTGTAGTTTAATAGAAGCATTAATGAGTTAGTACTTGGAGAAGAATAAGTCTCTGGTTGAAATGTATTATTTCATACACTGGTTGCATAGGAAGAGTGCTTGTAATTTTCCAGAATCCTTTCCAAATAGTCTCCATCCTTCTATGTTGTACTTTCATGTCTTTTATGCACTTTTAACTCTTCTGGAATGTTCTTTTGGGGAGGAAGGTATAAAAATCTGGCTCATTAAAAAATCCTTTCTAATAGGCAATGATATATGTCAGTTGTTTGTTTTGACTTTTAAAGAATAGCTTCTTGACCAATCCTAGGACAGACGAGCTGTTTTAGATGGAGTGTTCTGAAATAGGATGTGCTGTCCCTGACATTCTGCTAAAACATTTAAAACAGATAAAATGTCACCAGAGTAATTTGCTGTTGCTACATTTTTTATTTCTATAGTCTCATAAATTAATGGGAATAAAGCAAATGTCAGTCACCTTTAAGGTTCCTTATTCCATCCTAGTCAAACCACGGTTTGATTGTCAGACACAAATAGTGCAGAGACAAATTGCAGAGACAAATAGTGCTTGGTGACATGGTAAATTATGATGATTTTAGGTCTTTTCCTTTCTCGTTCTTGTTTTAACACTGAACCAAATTTATAGATTTCTCCTGCATGTCAGAAAAGAAATAAATTTGCAAAATTAAGGTGAAACAGTCTATTTCCTAATGCTAAATTTCTTAAGATATTAGAGCTCCGTGGTGTTGAAATATTGGCAGAAGGTAATTTATTAACCCTGTGTAAATAGTACAATTTTCTTTGCACAACTATAACTGCTGTGACTTTTGGTGGTTAATGATAAACCAAGTCTTCCCCCTCCCAGGCTATTTTTCACCAGCACATGAACAACACCACTACCCAGCTTTGGGGGGTGCTACCAGAGTACAGTGGAGCCTTAACTTAAGAACTCAGTTTGGTCGTTAGGGCTGGTTGTAACTCAGATTGGCTGTGAGTCAAGATTATTTTTCTCAGAAGAAATAATGGAAATACCCATAATGCATTCCAAACCTCCCCAAGCACCCCTTAACTAATGATTTCATAATAAAAATTGTTGTATAATGTGAATAATTTATTAGAAGCACCAATAATTTTCCTGGTGTACTCACTAAAAGTTATAAAATGTGCCTAGTTTACCAGAAACTATAATTTCATGCTGTACTCACCATTCAGATTAACATCTTTGGCTTGCAGGAAGGGAAGATCAAATAGAAGGTGGTTATTGTTTGGAGGGAGAGTCCCCTTCCATTAGAACAGCAGGACTCAGGCTCTCTGGTGTCTTTTCTTTCCTTGAGAGAGTCTTTAGTCCACTAGGACCTACTTCTGGTTCATTAGGTCTCAACCTTTTCAGAACTAAGAACTAGTTTAAAGTTGCCTGTTTCTGTCTTTTCTTTAACATTGTTCTGTAGTATGACATGACATTGTCATTAAGCTGGTGAATGCAACAATTGGCTTTTCTTCTGTCGAAGTGGGTCTTCTCTACAAATGCTTGTAGCTCTGTCCATTCTTTTTTTAGGATTTCCTTTATGTCAGAGAAGGAATTTTGCTGCACTAATTTTTGATACTCCCTCTCTTCAGAAAGCTCTTCAGTTGCCATTCTCTGTTGCTCAGGCTGAAGTTGCTGAAGTTCCTCTGCGGAGAATTCATGTGAGGGTTTCTCCACCAGTTCCTCAACATCACTGCTGTCTGCCTTAGAGCCTATGGACTCTGCTATAGTGACAATGTCATCAATCACAAGATCAGTTGAAGGCTCAGGCTCCCCTACACAGCCTTGAAAATCTCTTTCCTGTATAATTTTAGGTCATACTTTCTTCCGGGCAGATCTCAGTGTCCTTAGAGAGACTTTGGCCTAGGATGTCTCAGTTTACTCCACACAGGAAAGGATGTGCCAATATTCCTTCCAGAACTCCTTAGGAGTTATGTCTGTATCTAAGAACATCTGGAAGCACTTCAGGAATGGTTCCTTGGTGTATAACCTCTTAAAGTCAGTTACAACCTGCTGGTCCATAGGCTGAAGTAAAGGAATTGTATTAGATGCGAAAAACTTGACTGAGAGCCATTGTAATTCTCCAGCCAATTCTTTTTGCACATCTTGCAGGTGAGTAGGAGCATTGCCTATGATGAGGAGATCCTTGAGTGATAAACCTTTGTCCTCTAGATAGTTCTTAACAGTAAGACAGAAAGCCTCCCTGATCAACTCAAGAAAAAGTACTCGTGTTACCCAGCTTTGCATTAAATCTCCACATGATCTCTAACCTACTCTTTATGATTTTATATTTTCTGAACACTCTAAGAGTCCCAAAGTAGCTGCATGAGTACATAGCAGTAAGGTTAATCAAACCTTCCTAGGATTGTGGCCTGACATTTTTTTCTCTTTTTGGGTAATATATGTTCTCCTTGGCATTTTCTTCAAGAAAAGGCCAGTTTCATCACAGCTGAAAACTTAATGAGCATGAAGACCATTTCTCCGTGTCATTGTTTCCAAGTGGTGTATGTAATTTCCAGCAGCTCTTTATCAGCACTGGCTGCTTCACCATGCCTAGTTATGCTATGAATCCCAGTTCTTGCTTTAAAATTGTGAAACCACCCCGTGCTCAGGATGTCTCACCATTATGACACATTGACGTATTATCCTTTACAAGGTTTGAATTTATAGCCCTAGATTTTTCACAGGTGATAGCCTGAGATAGGCTATAACCTGTTATCTGCCTTTCATTTATTTACACTAATAATAGCCTTTCTACCTTGTCTAACATTGTTGATCATGAATTACTCATTTGAGTAACACCTTTAGCAACACTAGCTCCCTTATAGAAATTTTTTTCTCTGTAAGATTGTCAAAATGCTGTATATATTAGCAAGATCAATCACACAAACACCACTCTCATATTTCTTTATAATTTCCTTCTTTTTTATTGTGATTGCTTTTTTTTTTTAACCTTCCCTTCCTTTCTTAGATTTTTTTTCCTAGCTTTTTTGGGGCCATTTTGATAGCAGTAATCATAGCAATTATATAAAACATTAAATGAAATCACATCCATAAATATGCATCTTGGCTCAGACTGAGGCTTACATACACTTACATATGTTTTTCTGGCACTGAGAGTCTTTGTTTAAAACTGCACAATTGGCTGACATTCAGGTGGTAACTCAAGAGTTTGGTCAAAAGTTAAACCTAAAATTCTGGTTATAGCCCAACTTATTTGTATGTGAGGCTAGTCATACCTTGAGGGTCCACTGTCATAGCCACAGGAATGACACGGAGCAGTGAAAATACATTCCCTGCAATATTACTTCCCATATGACTTTAGACACCATCTTCCCTTTTGTGGAAATCTAGAAGAAGACACAAACCCCAAACAAATAACTAAAATAACAAGGGGTATCATGGAAGGACACCCAGGGTTGGGGAACATGACCTGTTCTCTCAGGCTCAGTGCTTCTCATGTTTTTCTGCCATCAACATTCCCTTTTTTCTTTTCTTTCACGTAACTACTTTTATTACATTTGTGGGTGCCTACTACCTACATAGTACCAGATCGGCTAGAATTGTCAATACGCTGATCTTTGGTGATTAATAAAGACAAAACCCATCAACATCCAAGGATTTCTATACTAGGAAAAATTAAGAACACATGAGAAGAAAAGGGGAGGTATGGATCCAAAGGTAGAGACTTGCAGTTATGGAGGATAAATAAGTCTAGAGATCTATAAAATATGGAAAGAAAAACACAGTTAACAATGTTGTACACTGAAGATTTGCTAGGAGCACAGAACTGAGGTGCTATTATTACCAACCCCCAAAGAAAGCCATGGAAGATGACATGTTAAGTGCATCAGTATGTATATGACAGTGAATAGTGTATGCATTCACTCTATATACGAGTATCAAAGCATCGTGTGGTGTGTATGTGGTGAATAATATTGACTGTCAACCTGGTTGGGTTAAGAGATGCCCAGAAAGCTCTTATCTGGCTTTCCCGCTTGCTCTCTGATGACTGCTGCCGTGCAGTGGGTAGTCTTTCCTCGCTGTGCCCTTCCACCACTGTGTTCCTGCCTCACCGCAATGAGCCTAAAGCAATGGAACCAGCTGACTATGAACTGAAGCCTCTGAAACTGTAAACCAAGATAAATCTTTCCTTCTTCAACCTGGCAACATCTGGGGTTTTCTTCCAAAAACAGAAAGGTGACTAACACGGAACCTTAAATTTGTAATAATAATTTTAAAACTGTAAATAAATGGGAGACAAAATAAACAAAGATTTGTACCAGTGAGGAAACAGAATCCCATCAACTCCATTGTTACTAGCAAATGAGAAAACGGGAGGCCATCGTGTGCTGATACCACGAAAAGGACATTCATGGAGGTGGTAGGGCAGGAGAAAGGCAAAGAAGGGTGGAGAGAGGGCAGTTCTTGGATGTCGTCCAGGGATGGAAAGCATTTTATTTAGCAAACACTTTTAGAATGTGTATTACGTGCTAGGAACAGTCTCATTACTTTACAAACACTGACTCATGGAGTACTGTAGTAACTCTGTGAGGTAGGTACTAATGTTCACACATCTTCTTTTACAGATAAAGCACAGGAAGGCCTGCTCAGGTCACATACTGGCTTTAAGTGGAGAGTCAGCATTTACACTTGGGAAGGAGGGCAACGATGTGCTCTTCATTGCTTGTTCTGCTGCTTCCTCTGTATCAGCCCAAGCCCTGCATTTGGAAAGGGGACCGAGCTTCAGGGAGTCAGCAGAGCTGCTGCCTTGTTGAGATGATGGTTCATCTGGGTGGACTCGCCAGGTGTCATTTATGTGCAGACTGGGGCTGGTCTGGAAAGTTGCAACTGGGGTTACAGATTCAGAAGTGTGCTCTTTGCCAACAGGCGCAAATGAAGCAAAGAATAGCTCATACAAAGAGTAAATCTCAATTTCTCCTCAAATGGGACCCTGATTAAATTCTGCCTGCTTAACAGTCCTTAGGCAGAAAGGAGCTTTTAATGTCGTGTCCCTAATGGAGACAGCAAATCAGAGGGATGGAGCATGCAGAGATATTTGCAGTTGTAAAATACACCCGCAGAGAGACACAGGTCACCAGTGTATCACCTCACGCAAAGCCATGAGCAAGAGCACAGGCACCAGGGAGCAGCAGGGGGAAGGTTATCTTTGAGCAGCAGCAACGTTTGTGTTTGGAGGTTTTCTGCTGTGCTTTGAGAGCAGAGCCAGGAGTTAAAGAACACAGTTTCAGGTTCTGGGGCAGTTTTTCAAGCTCGCTGTGAGTCATGTTGTTAAAGAGGGCTGAACTGCTTCTATCTATTCTGATTAACAATTCAAAACCTGATTTTGAATTATTTATGGTGTTTAAATAACTTATCAATGTGAACAAAAGTGATGTGAAACTGTTGCAATTAGAAAAGCTTACTTAAAGCTAGTAGACAAATATCCTTAATTTAGTAATATTTTGCCTCCTGAAAATGGAGTTTCTGGAAACCAAAGAGGAACTGATCCAAGACGGACCAAAGAAACCTATGTAGCCTCTGATTTAAGATCCCTTAAAAAGGCAAGAATCCTTGAAGGTCTGCCATCCAGATAATTATTTTTTAAAAAAGTGATAAAATTTAGAGCAGTACAATGCATTCCACTTTCAATCGCTTGCTGAAAAACTGAGTATATTGTGTAAGTAATCAAAAGCAGCAAAAGAAATAATCAGCCACACTCAGGAAAACAAGGTTGAAGAAGGATGATCCTGTAGTCCAACCCACCTGAAGTGTGGCATTTGAGCACCTAAGAAATGCTGAAGATTCCTGGTTGTGTACTGGCTTTTGCTCCTAGATTTAACCTAGGAACCGTATCTGCTCTGCAGCCCTCAAAGGCAAAGAAGAGGTGTAAGGCAGAAAGAGGATCACTGCCCTCAAAAGCATGTTTAGAAACATTAGTTGTCTGCTACTGAGATTGCATCTGCAGCTCTAAAGCAAATTCTTCCCAGTTCTTTTCTCCTATAAAGCTCAGTCAGGCTGAAAAGACAGAAATCAGAGGCAAAGTAATGGGGAAAGAGATCCCTCACTTGATGTGTCTGGAGGCAGAGCAGAGGGAGAGTGCCACTCAGGGCCCAGACTGGGGGAGACCCAAAGTCTGAAGAAACTTGCCTTGTTAGGGGCTCACAAGGGGAGAAGGGATAAGTCATGTTGCCAGGCAGTATTCTCAGTTTAAAGCAAAATGCACCAATGCTGGTGAACATAGATAGCAATGAACAGAACATTGTCTTGTTAAATCATGTAGGAGTAAAAAGACAGGCTTGGCAATCAGAGGGACATAAGCAGGGAAGTTTGGAAGACAAAGCCACCTTACCGTACTAATTTATGTGGATACCCAGCATGTAGCTTCCCAATTAAACACCTGTCACACTGCCATTGGCTCTCTTCTATGTCTCTGATAGCCTCCAGCTCTTCCTGCTGCATTGAGACGCTTGCCAAGGGTACCTAGGTTTCTGTCACACTACCCTAATCTCTGTTCTTTCCCTTCTTTGGTGTTCTCTCAGTGTGCATATGTATGTTCAAATTTCATCTTTTTATAAGCACTCCAGTCGTACTGGATTATGGGCCAACATATTCCGTTGTCATCTCAGATCAATTTCATCTACAAGGAACTAATCTCATCTACACTGACTATTTCCAAACAAGGTCTCATTCTAATGTATTATAAGTTAGGACTCGAATGTGCACATTTTGTGGGGGATTTATAATATCTGCTATCAACTAACCTATCAGTTGAATTAATTGTTCTGACTAGAAAATTTACCCAAAAAGAAGTTACTAAAAAAAATGTTAAGTTAACGAGTAATTCTACTTTCTGGTCAACAGGAATAGAAAAATCTTGTACTATTGAAGCACTGAAGTTTAAAATCCTTGGTTAAGGTCTAAGCCACTCACTATAAGTGGTCATGCAAATGGTCATACAAATGATCATGCTTCAAAATAAGCAAACCAACAAATATGCAGGCAAACAAAAAGAAAAGATACAATCTAAATACTTCTTAGGAGGGATTGTTGTCTAAACCACACAGGTAAGTGTGTATTATATATTTGATACCTTCTACCCAAGGGCTGACTTCAAGTGCTCTACTAACTAGTGAATCTACACTGCAATGGGTCTGCATATATGTTATCTCCTAGAATTATGAATTTATAAGTTTAAAAATATTCCTTCTATTCTCTTAACCTGTTCACATACTTTAGCCTTCACCATTTAAGGCTCTGTTGCTCTTCTGAATTGTACAGACTTTATCTTTCAGTGGCCCTGACCCTATCCAATACCACCTTCTATTCTTCGGGGATTTTCTGCACTACTTAGGCACCTTACTTCTACCAAATACTAATGATTGCGGTGGGTCTTCAGTCTGTGTATCCCTTCCTCCTATGCCCTGTTTCAGCCTCATATCCCCGCTGTTTCTCCTGACCTTATTCTTGTAGACTTTTCCTTTGAATTCCGAGTGACATACTAGACCCTCAAGTGCTGTGACTGAAGTATGGGCTCAACTTTGCCACTGTTTCAAGTGCTTCTGTCATGCCTTGAAAGTGTGCAAAGTCTTTGATGAAAATGAGAAATGGGCTTAAATCCACCCCTTGAATCTGTCTCAATTTCAACTCACTACTGAGGATAATCAAGGCCTCAAAATGTCCTTAATTGGAAGCAGTTTCTTGGTCCAAACCGACCATTCCTCAAGCAAGATACCATGGTTGAGGGGGTATGACTAGTGCTAAGCCAGGGTGGTTCCCTGTCTAGCAGAGGTCTACCTTAGCTACTGTGGTATCTTTGAGGCAACTCTAGAGGACAGATATCTGGCAGACCAAGTATTGCAGCTATAATGAAATAAAATTAGTACTGACTAAGAAAATGACAGCTAAAAGAAATATCCTATGCAAGGAGATTGGGTATCTTAGTACTAAATGAACTTTGAGTCATAAGGAAATAGAGAAAGATGTACATGATTATGAAAGCTTTAATGTCAACATTTGTCAGGCACATCTATTTTGAAGGCAATTGAAAGGCTTCAAAAACATTTATCCAAATATAAAAGATTCAGAAGTGAGCCAGCTAATAATAACAGTAGGAACAAAGCAGCAGAGCAAATAAATAAAAAAGGAAATGAAATAATGAAAATAGGTCAGATATCAACGTAATGAGCAGAAAGAACACTAACCAAGATTAAGGAAGCCAAAATATTAATTCAAAAGGGAGCTTTGACAAGCAACATGAAGGAAAAAGAAAACATGGAAAACTTATAAAATACAAAGTGTAAGAGAAGCATCTTCAGATTCAGGAGAGCTAAAAATAATGTGATACTTATCTAATGTATTTGTGTCTAATGTATTTGGTAAACTAGATAGTGTTAGGTAATTTCCAGAAAAAAGATCTAATGCCCAAAGTGATGTGATATAAAATGTAGTAGAGAGGCAGTGCTAGAGAAATTTCCCTTTTGAGCCTTCTCAGTCTCTGCCCCACCCCAAGCATGATGCAGCCTTTTCTTATGTGTAGAAGGCTCTCGGCTAGCTCAGTTGGTAGAGCTGAGGTTCTTATCTGTAGAAGACTGGTCTATATGACTTCCTTTGCCCAAACCAGGGTGGGTTCCTGTCTAGCAAAACTCTACCTTAGCAGGATGAGTGAAGAGTCTAGCTTCATGTGGAAGTCTAGCATCTTAGGATGCTTCAAGAACTTCATTTCACTGAAGCTCTGGCTTGAGGCATTAAATATTAGACTATCCTATAAAGCTCTTATAATACAAATATGGCACATGATCAGGAATATGGACCATGGGATATAATGAAAAACAGAGAGGTAAGTTCATGAATATATTGGACTTTGTATACAGTAAATGTGGAGCCAAAAAAAAAATCAGTGGGGTATTGATAAATGATTTATTAGGTGGAACAGGAAAAGTGGTTTATTCTATGCAGAAAAATAAAACTGAGTTCTTAGTAATATCGCTGCCAATGGTGGACAAGGGATTACAAAAAGCAGACTTTTCCCACATAATGGTAGGAATAATTTTTAATAAAAGGATATATTTGGCAACAAATTTAAATTTAACAGTGCTGACAAAATTAATAGAAGGCATAATGAGATAAAACATTTGCAATATCTAAAACTGACAGGGCTGGGGATATAGCTCAGTGGAATAAGCACCTGCTTGGCAAGTGCAAGGTCCTGAGTTTGATCCCTGGTACCGCCAAAAAAATAAAACTGACAAAGAATTAATATTTGGACTCTATAAAGTAGCTATTTGTAATGGTTGATACATGTGTCAACTTGAGAAGTTTAGCTATTTAAGCAACTCAGCCTGGAGTGAGGGTTCTTACTTTGTAAACATCCTCATCTTGTGCAACAGGAGGGTATGGAGATTACGTGAGTGCTATACCAGCCCTAGGGTGGGTAGCCTGCTTACAATATAAGGGAGGAAAACAGACTTGTTCTTCTCCATTTTGCTCCTGTTGCTTTTCCTGTCTTCTGCTGCCTTAGGCTATTGCCCCTGTGCCACGGCACCCTGCCTTGGAGCCAGCTGTTTATTGACTGAAACCTCCACAAACTGTGAGCTAAATAAATCTTTTCTTCCTTAATTTTGGGTGTCAAGTGTTTTGTCTCAGCAAGGAGAGAAAAGCAATCAAGACACTACCACAAAATAATAAGGGGCAGAGGATACAAATAGAGAAATTTACCAGAGGAGGAAGTTCAAAAGGCCATGAAGCATAGGGAGCATTGTTAAAACTCATTAGTAATCAGATAAGTGCACATTCTAAGAATAAGATATCATTTTGCATTTTTAAGTTTGGAAAAAGTGAAGGGGTTGGGAAATGCCAAGAGTCGGTGAGGATGGGGGTATGTGAAGACAGAGGAGTGCTCAGGAGCCTCTGGAGAGAATTTGGCACTTAGGAAAAGAAATCTGCACAGATGTAAGGGAGACAAGGGCAGAGATGATTTCTGAGACTCTAGTGATCCAGGTGGAGCAACTGCAGTGCCCATCACTGGGTCAGTGGCTGGGTGAGGCATGGGGCACTCACGCCCATAACATATGGATTAGATTCACTCTTACCAACTTGAAAAATCTATAGGGACACAGGGATAAGTGGAAACAAACACAAAAGTGGAGGAAAACCTTCAGCACAAGGCAATGTACATAAATTACAGACATGTGCACACAGAATAAATAAGGCCGGTTTTTTTTTTTTTTTTTGGCGGTACTGGGGATCGAACTCAGGACCCTGCGCTTGCTAGGCAAGCGCTTATTCCACTGAGCTATATCCCCAGCCCCTATAAGGCCATTTTGTAAGACTGCAAAAACCAAAAAGGCACACAGTGAATACCCTTGTATGCTCGCCTACGGGAAGGAGGCGGTTAGGTCTTGAGAAATGCAAATGGAGAATAGAGCTATGAGAGAACTAAAAAAACAAAAACACATGTCTTCCAGGAGATGCAAGCTGCTTAATTAGAATATTTGCTGTGACGCTCTAAGGCTGTCAATTAGAAAACACCAGACGAGGTGTTTGGATGCGTCACCTGCAAGGGCTCAGCATCTCCGAAGCTGGAAATAGAATCCGGAGCTGAAGAGCCTGCCTCCCACAGATGGGGTCAGAGGTGCTAGATGGGGGGATTTTAATTGGACACGTTGTGTCAGAGAACAGGTCAGGGGCTTGCAGCAAGATGCTCAGGATGTATGTTTAGCCACTGTGATGCATTTCAAAGCAAAAGAAAGAAGGAACAACGACACTTTCTAATTTTGTGATTCAGCCCCGGAGGAGGGTTGACCATGGGCCTGTTTTGTCATGGTTACAGCTATGTCAGCCGTCACTTGAACTGTGCTCCTAAGTGCCCTTGAGCTTGAAGGGATGGATTTATAGAAACTCTTTTCAATATCTTGAGGTTGTGCTGAGAATACAGATGCCTTCTCTTTCAGACAAATATTAAAAGCAGAGTCCTGCCCACTCATGACCTTCCCCTGGGTAAATGGGAGCCCTAAGCCTTGGTGCTTCTTCCTGGCTCCGGTGCCAATTCCCCAGCCCTTTATTTCATACATAGTGGAGATCCAAAGGTAAAGTGCACGGGTGGTTCAGGATCATTGGGGTGGGACATACTAACACTCTAACTTACCAGTCATTTTGACTAGCATGTCTCTCCATGACCCCAAACCTTCTCAAACAGTCACTGAGACCTTTCACCCCACACCAGGGTGCAAGGCTGTGGTACATTTAGACTCACTTCTCTAGGCGATGGGGTGTAGAGCTGGGCCAACCACCATTCACCTGGCAGCCTCCCTGTTTCAGAGGTGCACTGGATCCACACCTACATGTCAGGCCCATACCACACAGTTCCTGAATGGTGAGTTTTTAATTAAAAAACCCACTGGGTCCTTGCCTCTCTCTTCCTAACACTGCTGTTCTTTGTTAGGGACAGGGACTACTTGTTCTTTTTTCAAGCATCTCAAAAGTGTTAGGTATTGGGATACAACACAGCACAAATAGAAATGGAATCTTCTCTCAGGGAACTTACAGTCTAGGCAAGAAGACAAAGAACAAGGTCAATGACCAAGGGAAGTTCTATGACAATGCCTGTGTTAAAATGTACCCACTGTTTATTTCAGTCAGGTAAAGAAATGATTGTTATGAAGGAAGACGTTTACACAGTTTATGCATATTTTCACCGGGATGATATACCTCATACCTGCAATTTAAAGGAGGAAAGTTTTGATCTGACTCCTGATTTCAGAGGGTTTGGTCCATGGCTGGCTGGCTGCACAGCAGCAGGGCATGGTGGAGAACAGCTGCTTAACTCATGGCAGCCAGGAATCACAAAAAGCCTGGGATAAGGATATATTCTTCTAGATCATGTCCCCAAGGACCTACCTCTTTCAACCAGGTCCTATCTCCTAACTGTATGTTTAGTTGTGAACTTATCAGTGGGCTAACCCACTGAGCATAGTGCCCCATGATGTAATCATCCTCCCAAAGCCCTGTTATTGAACATAGAAGACATGCAGAGCTGTTTGCCTTACACCTAATTGCTCCAAATTAGGTTTTTTCATCTAATTGCATTAAAGCTTTGCTCACTTGTGATTTGTGCAGCTTAGATCTGAACCATAACAAAGGCACTTGAGCAGCCTCAGAGTTTGGTACCCTGAGGAGATATCCTGGAACCAGTGCCCACAGATACCAGGGGATATTTGTATGCACAGATCCCTAGAACTCGGAGGGACAGCTTGCCAGCAGACCCATATGGGGAAGCAACAGGATCAGTCAGTTGGCAGGAGGCGGAGAGAACAGAAGAAGGGCCAGGATCTTTACTGGCATTTTTAAGGGAAGGAAAGTGCAGGGAAGGGTGAACACATTGGTCAGCTTTTTATCACAGGGACAAAGCACCTGACACCAGCACCGTAAAGGAGGAGAGGTTTATTGGGGCTCATGGTTTCAGAGGGTTCAGACCATGGTCAGCGGGCTCCAAGGCAGGAATGAATTGTTAAGGAAAGCCGCTCAACTCACGGGATCTGGGAAGCAGAGAGCAGGGGAAGAGCCGGAGAGGAAGGGCCCAGGGACCGGATACAGTGAGTCCCTAAGGTCACATCCCGTGACCCACTTCCACCAGAGCCCATTCAGCTATCAGTGGGTTAACCTATGTGATCCAATCACTTCTCTGTGAATCTCTTACTCCAGTTAAGTTGACAATGAAGACTGACCTGCACAAAGAGCTTAGGATGGGCTAATTCGAGTAATTTTGGCAGGCTCTGGACTGGGGATGATTTCTCATACCTGGCACTGGAGTGATTTAGGGCAGAGACGATATTGGTTTGGTTTATGAAAGTTTAATAAAGGACATAAAATCCTCTGTATCTTTGGTTTCTATATCAAAGGTGTGTTTACAGGGAGTTATTTGCCATCTGTAGGAATTAGCTATCTCTGGGAGTGCCAATCTCTCCAGAATGAGGGCCCCTAGTGCCAGAGCATTCAAGAACATAAAAGATAAGAAAATATAGTCAATTAAGTAAGAAACTGGGTTCTTTCAGAGTCTATGAAAAGTAAATCTGCCTAACCTGAGGTGTCAGGGATGAGTTCCTTTAGGTATTGGTGAGTAAAGCAAGGACTACAGATGTTGAGTAGAAGCTAATTAGAAAGAGTAAGGAACCACTCCATTCAGAGGAAGGGACATGTGCAGGTGTCCTGGGGCAGAAGAAAACTCAGCATGATTGAGGAAAACCAAGGAAGGACTGGAGTAGAATGTCGTGGGCTTGGGCAACAAACAGGGTTGGATCCTGCAGGGACTGATGGGCGGTATTAAGGACTACAACAGTATTCTGAGAGTGCCGGTCAGCTACTGAAGGCTCTTAGGCTGGAAATGATCAAGAATCCATTTGGCTGTGTCTGGCTGAGTTTTGGTCTCTGACCAAGGTACAAGCAGAATCTTCCTCTGCAGAATGGATCCCGCTATTGCTAATGTGCACTGTCACATTCCAGAGTTTAAGAGTCACTGGAAAGACAGCTGCCCAACTATGCCTGAATGCGCCCCTTCCCGCTGCCCTGTGGCGTATCCTGTAGCCAGGACTATCTGTGACCCCAGCCTCTAACTCTGGTCTTTAGCTCTCAGCCCACAAGGCTGTGGTCCCAGCTGAAGGAAAAGGACTCTTGGGGGTGAGGTTACCTTAGTCAAACTTGCATCAAGTTATAGCACTTTCTGGAAAGCAGCTCTCCTGACAGGAAATACTCTGTCTTCCTGAGACCACCCAGTGTATAAATGAGAGATGCAGCCCTGAGAGGAGGCTTGTGTTTTCTGTTAAAAATGCACGAATCACAAGTGAGCAAAGCTTTAATGCAATTAGATGCAAAACCTAATTTGGAGCAATTAGGTGTAAGGCAAAGAGCTCTGCGTGTCCAAGTTGGGGCAGGCAAAAATCCCAGTCATCTTGAGCCTTGCTTCTCATCCTGAGTCCCTTGTGTAAAATACAAGAGGAATTTGATCTTTTCTGTCTGCCTCAGTTGCCTCCCCAGCCTGAACTGTTTTATTTAAGTCCTTTCTGAGCACTGCTAGATTACTGGAGTTGGTCTAAGCTCAGAAGGGTATAACGGGGCAAGGGAGGGCATGGGAAAGGGCTGGGTGCTGGGAGGTGGGCCTGCTGAGACTGAGTAGACTTGGAGGGCAGAAGTAATGGGGAGGTATTTTCCCCTTTGCGGCTTTGGCAGCTCGAACTGTGACCCCACCAGGGCTGGTTGCTGAGGCGCAGGTACTTGGCAGGAGGTAGGGTATCTGCTGTGGGCCTCCAGCTATACTAAACATAAAGGAGCGTGTACCTGAACCACACAGTGAAAGGGACACCGAACTCCGGGGCAGAGCACCTGCGTTTGGAGCCCTACGCAGCTGCATTCCAGCTGTCTGATTCTGACCAAAAAAAATAAAAAAATAAAAAAAATTCAGCCTTTTCTCAGGTATAGAAGACTGATCTAAATGACGTCCTTTGAAGGGGGCAGGCTCAATTTTCTATCTAGCAGAGCACTACCTTAGCAGGTTGAGTAAAGGGTCTCTAAACTGGTGGCTCCCCCCACCCCCTACCTTCATAGAGAAGTCTAACATTTCAGGCTGCTTGAAAGTCTGAACTTCGCTTGCTTCCTTAAAGCTCTGGCTCGAGGCATTAGATGTTCTCATTAAAATGCAAATTCATTCTGCACGCAGCTGCTCCAGTTGTTTCCCGTGTGTTGTCATTTATTTCCTTTTTCTCTTTTAGAAAGTTTGACAACAATGAAGCCTGGACTCCTTGCTCAGCATCTCCGGCATCCAGAATTGGCCTCTATCAACCGCTGGTGCTGCTGGATGGGAGCCACGGAGACCTGGGTAGAGCTACTGCTGGGTGTGGCAAGCAAGACAACTCCCCTCTCCCGCTTCATAAGCACTCAGGCCTGAGACAGTTGCTGGATCTCTAGGACCCTCAATTTCCTTCTCTGTAAAGAGGGAATATTGAGGGTACTCTTTCAGTATTATAATAATAAGGGGGCTACCTCGTGTTATTTATTTTCATCATGGCAAGCCACAACCCATTTCACCAAGTCCACTCCTTCTCCCTTGCGTGTCCTGCACATTCCTTTCCTCTCTGTACATCAAGTTGTTTCCTCACTTTCTTCCTCCTGAAATCTTCAAGGTCCTACTGAAATGTCACCATATCCATGAGAACTCTCTTGACTGTTTTGGAGAGTTAATTACTGCTATTCTCTCTTGGTCCCTTCCTTGTGCTTCTCTTGAGATCTCATTTTATTCTATTCTAACGAAGATTTATATGGATGCCTCCGGCCTCCCCATGCCCACCCAGTCCCAGCCAGTAGGCTGTGAACTCTACCAGGGCAGGAGCATGGTGTCTTCCCTCCTGAATAATTCAGTCTGTTCAGTTCAGCTCAATAAAGCTTTGATGAGTAGGCTAACGAATGAATGAATGCTGGAGTTACCTAGATGCAGAGTTCATTATTAATCTGTCATTATTACAGACGCTTCTATCAAAGAGCATAGACATTTGTATTTTCATGTGATTGATGTCATGACTGTTAAAGTCTGAGGGTTTAGAAGCAGCTACAGAGGGCAAGGCCTATGTGAGGCCAAGATGAATTGAACCAGCAAGCATCCCCCCCACACACACACACCAAGAAAGCCAAAGACTTTTTCCTTTTGAAAAAACCTTCCCTGGTCTTTCTATGAGTTGATGCTGACAAATTACCTGAGAGATGATGAACAAAACTATGTTATCTGCATTAACAAAGCCTATGATCAGGTGTCACACTCTGCAGCTGTAGTTGAGATTCCCACAGTAACGATGGGCCTTGAAGAGAGGACCCTTCCCGGTCAGTCCCTGAGGTGGGAGGCTGAGGGAGAACACATTTAGCACGCAGCTTATGGAAGACCCAGTGGTGGGTTTCAGTGATTCCCAGTTGGGCTTGCGTTTGCTCTGTGGGAACCCTACTCATTTAAACAACAATCAACAGATCCTCAAGTTTAAATCTACTTAACTCATCACATTTTTGAGTGGGATAAAATACTGAGATGATGAGGGTGAAAGCTGCAATACTATTACTGCTAAAGGCTGGGGTATTCCTGTGATGAACATGTGCCCCGATTCATCCATAGCTGGCAGCAAGGCAAAGCAGGAGCAGAAGAAGCTACGCGAGGGTCTCTGGGGGAAGACTTCCCATTTCCACGGCTCCTGGGACATGACGTCCCTGATGGAATGCTCTGGAGATTTTAGTTCTTTTATTCCCTGTTTTTCTTGTGTACTGTACTGTATGTATGGGCAGCTTCTTCTTCTTTTTTTATTTTTTTTTGGCCAGCTTAGTGGGTGGGCACTTTAAACAACCCTGATGGGCTTACACAAAGTCTGCAGAAAGTCAACAAAAGGTCTGCCCACCCAGCTTCCCGATTCTAAAGTCAGTAATTGTTCTAGGTTCTATTAAACATGGAATCCTTTTTTCCCCCTAAATCTGCTCATTTAGAGCCTTACCTGGACTCTCCCTCCTGAGCAGTCATGATGCCTTTCTTGGCTCCAATATATCCTTGTGTTCAAATGCTACTTGTAAATTTTTCCATCTTCCCAGATTATAAAAATTGGGGTCAAGAGGGCCAGGTCTAGTATTCTGCCTGAGGAGGGTGTCAGGAGGCCCAGGTCTCAGTTCCAGCCCCTGATCACGAAGGGATGGCAGTCAGTCTATGTCTTTTCTTTTCCTCCCTTCAGCAAGGGCTGGTTGCTATAGAAAAGAGAATACTGAAAAATGTGCCAGGCGTTTTACATTTGCTAGACCATCTCATTTACCCTCCAGCATCCCTATAAGAACAGCAAATATATTATGTGCTGTTGTCAGCAATTAAATCTCTGGTCACCTGTACCTACCATGATCTCTGAGCATTCGTTTTTTTATCAATAAGGTGGTGAGGGTATTAGCTGAAACCACAGAAAAATTGCCTGTAGTCTGCCATTTTTTAAAATGCAAAAATGGCAAGTTAATGTAGTTCAACATATAATATTCCCAGTAAGTTAGCTGCAGTGATTTAAAGTGTGTGGCATATAATAAACATTAGCGAATAACAGTTTTAATTATAAGTTGTAACATACTCTTCATTTCCCTACTTTATTTTCTTCATCTAAGAATTCCCAAGAAGTGTTAGTTTAGCTTTCTGTTGTGAATCTTGATAAAAGCTACAGGAACCTAACAAGCAGGCGCAAAGACCAGGATACCCTGACAATATGGAATAGTTTGGTCTCCGGCAAAAGTCTGGTCCTTTCTTTTTCTTAAGAGACCCATTCTCTTACTTGGTTGGTTACCTTGGGTTAGGAAGCCACATCTGGGACAAGCAATGTCTGCTAGAGAAGCACAGGGGAGAGGGAGAAACTCTGGGTTGGACAGAAGGTTCCAGAATAGTCCAGTGTGTGGGGACTAGAAGCGGCTCTCTCTGGACAGCTGAAGAAAGCTCTGTGTAAAGGCAGACTGACTGGGCAGCTGAGATGAACCACACACTGTGGCTGGCTTCCATCTTTTTTAAAGTTTCAAAGCTTCCTCACTGTCTGAAACCTTCTTCAGCTCTCTCATGCAAGAGCAATCATCATCTCTCTCCCCCCACGCTGCTTGTTTACATATTTATCCCAGGCCACTGCACTACCCGGTGTGGAGCTGGTTTTCCTGTTAGGCTCCATGTGAGCAGCCCTGTCCCTTACACTTTGTATCCTTGACAGTAATGCGATGCTGGGTACGTAGACCATATTCAGTACCTGTGTGTTAATAACAACTGTACTATAGTTGCTAAGTGCTCATTGTTCTGGTTAAATTTGTACAAAATCCCACAAGGTGCCTATTGCTGTGATTTCTGTTTTACAGGCAGGAAGCAGAGACACCCAGAGAACATAAAAGCTCCTAGGCTAGTCAGTGGCAGCGGGTTCAAACCCAGGCAGCCTGGTACCAGCTCTTGCCTATTAGCTGTTGCTTTGATTTTCATAGACAGATGACTCTTGGTTTTTGGCTAAGATGAGATTAATGAAGCATAGCTCAGAAGGAAAAAAAAAATCCATCATTGCAGGAGGAAAATAAGAATTTAGCTCCTAGGCTTTGGACTGCTGTTGTTCAAAGACCACCTCCTCCAGCTAGGGGATGCCAGTGAGATAGAATCAGGTTATTTAGAGATTTCAGAGCCGAGGCCATTAAATAAATACCCAAAAGAGATTCTAAAAACATTCATTCGCCCAGAACATTCTAATTGGCTCTGAACTTTGGGATGGATGGGCCAGGGTGAGGTCCCACCCGGGTCCTGGGTCGATGGGCACCGTCAGCATCCCGAGTTATCCCGTCAGGAAAAGGCGCCAGCAGGTCGTGACAGGTGAGCCTGGTTTCCGTGTCTCGTTAGGACAAAGCCAGAGGATGACTGTAATGAGTCGCCTGGCCGGATGGATGCGTAATGCGCAGGCTGCGGCTTGGGCGGTGCGGAGAGGAGACGCCGGGGAGCGCAGCGCGCCCTCCTTGGCCCGGAAGGAGCCCTCGCTCTCATTCAGAGCTGCGGTGACTCCTGCGAGCCCAGGGCGGCGGTGGACCATGACTCACAGCTTGTTTCTCACAGTCGTGTGTGCTTTGACTTCAAATCCGTCCGTCTGACGCTCGGGTGAAGCGCCAGAAGCAGCCTCCTCCAAACACGCAGCCTCCGCGGGCTTGGGAGGGGTCTTGCTTCCAGCAGTTACGCAAACACTTGGCTTTTTCCTCTTCTTCCTTCTACTTGAGGAGAGGTTACAAATGGCTCGCCTCTCGATGGAGTCTAGAAGTCAATTCTACTTGTATCAGTAAAAGGGGAAAAAAAATTTTTTTTAAAGGTTGATCACAAGTTTAAAATTCAGGTACTACAAGCTCTATTTCAGTGAATTCTCAGGGATTGGGAGTTGAATAATAATCAGGTAGTGAGTGCTCCGAACCTTCCAGAACATCGTACAATTCCTATATAACTGAATTCTTGCTCTAAGGCCCTCCTAGGCAACATTACCATTGTTCAGCAGATGAAGAAGCAGAATCCCAGAGAGGTCGCGTAACTTGTCTGAGGTCACACAGCTAAAGAGAAACATACTCTACCTTCTGCTGTACATAACTGCGACCTGTTGCATTTGTACTGAGGCAAATTGTGCTGGGAAACAAAGGTATTGTTTTAATATTCGGTTTTTGGTCATTAAATATAGAGCCCTTTTGGAGACAGAAGGAAGAGGAGAGAGATGAGATTATACCACCTATTGTTCTGGGTACAAAAGGATTAAGCTCCTCCCAAGGTTGAACTACAGCATAACACAAGATTTCCAGAAAATTAGGCATTTGAAATATTATTTTGTTTTCTCTAAGCATTAACTATACTATTATTTGCTCAATATTTTTCTGTACTGACCCTCTTTTTAGAGGGTTTATATCATTGTCCCAAAGTAAGGATTTTTCACATGATAAACAACTTACGGGATACATACAGTAACAATCTGCTTGTTAGATCTTCCAATGTGCAGAAAGCTCAGAGCCCCAAGTCAAAAAAGGGAAAACTTCTCAATTAGAAAGTTGTTAAAGACGTCCTAGTCTCCAGCAGAAATGTCTTCTTTTATAATCAGGAGGTTTACACAACGAATAAATTCCAGATTGTGTAAGTGAATTTTGCTCAATCCTACTACTACACCTGCTCTCCCCAAAATATCCCTTTTGACAATGCTGTAGATGTGCCTTCTTCATTCTCAGAATTTTAAAGGCAGCTAATGGACTACTCTGAGGACAGCAGTCCCCAGTGGAAAGGAGAACAAGAATTTCATTGCCAACATTTCTCACCATCCTTCTCTGAGTGAGACTGCAACTCCCAGGCAGCCATGCTACCATAATGTTCCACTGAACACTATGTTAAACTCAATATTTGTCTCAGTCAGGACATGTTAGGTTATGTGTAGTAACAACATGCTACCAAAATCAGTTGCTTAAGCAACTTTTTTGTACGTGTCCAGGAAAGGTCTGGAAGGCAACTCTGCACATTGTAGTCACTCATGGATCAGATTGTGTGAGGAGCTATCATCTTAGACCTAGCCAGTCTCAATGATAAGGGAAAGTGAGCTCCAGGACACACTAGTATACTCTAATCTCATTGGCTAGTACTTACTCTTACCGTGTCAACTCAATAAAAAAGTCTTGGAAGTGCAGTGTTATCCTAGACTCAGGAGGAGGGAGAAACAGAAATATTTGGTACTAAAAGTTGTGACCCCCTTTGAGACTGAAGGTTCACTTTAGCATCTGTTTACATGACTGGAGCTGCCTAGATAAAAGAAAATAAAACACACTATCACATGCACACATATGTTTACATTTAACTTCATAGGATTGAGTGGACCTCAGAGTAAACATCTATGTTCTAATAAATGAGGTTAGTGAATGCAGGGGGTAGGGATTTCTTAAGGAAGGCATCATGAAGGAGGTGAATAAAATAAAATTTTTAAAAAGAATCCAAATTTAGAAGAAATGGTGGAGCAGTGGCAGAGCACTTTCATGGCAGTGATGGGGTGAGGATGCAATGGAGAAGATTAGATATGTGTTCTGGTTGGGAGGTTCCCAAAACCGGAACTGACAATCCGGGGGGGTGGGTCTAGCGTAGTGCGGAGGGAGCAGTAAACATATCGACTGAAGAACTTGAACTGTGCAAAGTTAATGCAGTTGGTACCAGTTTTGCAGGGGAGACTAGACTCATGGTAGAAAATTGATGAAAGAAAATTTGCTAGGCAGGAGTCTCTCTTAGGCTTCATAGGCAGCTGGTAGAAATCAACTGATTTTATTAACCATCCCAGTCACTCAGTCAACAGCAGTTCCTAGTGCCAGTTCAAACTAGAAGTAGAATTATTTCTACTTACTTCCTGCAAGGTGCCAACACTTACCTTTCTGGGATAAAAAAGATACATGAAAAGTAGTGATGGACCCCGGAGAGCTTAGGAAGGGCTTTTGAATGGCCAAACATGAGGAAATACAAAGAGGCTGTAAAAATAGATAAACAAAAAAGGAGCAACTTGGAAGAAGTGATGATAATCAGGAGAGGGGGAGGAAAGGCAGGAGGTAAGTGAATGGCCGAGAGATGGTTTCATGGCTGAACTTGAGGTTAGGCAATTATAATTGGCCGTGTGAGGCTTCTGAAAAGGTGAGGCGCTGAGAGGAAATAGGCTTAGTTTGGGCCTTGGTGTGTTTATTGTACATGTTATTTTTGACATATTGGTTTGTATTGCTTTTGACAATAATGGTGAGAGAAGCAGAATAAGGCTTCTACTCTTACGTCTTAAAATATGTTAAAGTCAATTGGCAAGACAGTAACCTAAGACATATCACAAATGTAAATGCATTATTGTGACTGTAATAAGTACTATGAAGGAGAGATACATGGCTCCATGAGAGAATATTCTGGGGTGGATTCACAGAGTCGGGGAAGTCAGAGAGGATTCTGTTGAGGAAATAATTATCTTTTGAGAAGCAGTGAGTTGACTGAGCAGAAGCAGACGATGAGGAGGGGTGAGGTGCTTTCTAGGCAGAAGGATTAGGATGAATGATGTTCACTTGCAGTTAGATGTTATTTTCAAATCTTATATTGAGTTAGCCAAAGAGTGTGCTTTGGGGCTGAGGCCCAGCACCAGGATTCATGAAGAATATTTAACGGAACCGTTTTACTAAACTGACTAGGAAGCATGGCTCTGGCCTCAGAAAAGAGGGGTAGAATTTGCTCTACATAGTTTTGAAGTACAGAGCTAGGATCCATGGTGAGAGAGAATAATGTTATCCAAAGGTGGGTAAAGCAGGTAGCAGAGAGAAGTAAAGGGTTACTATTCACTAGAAGTACAGCTGGCCCTTTGTGTTCTTCAACAGGGTCAGCCAACAAGAGATTGAAAGAGTTTGAATAAAGTTGCATCTGTGCTGAACATGTTCAGACTTTTCATTGCATTACTCCTTAAACAATATCATAACAACATCCTATGTAGTATTTGCATTACATTGTCTAATTGGCAACCTAGAGACTATTTAAACTACATAGGAGGATGCGAATAGGTTATATACCAGTAATATACCATTTTATGTAGGGAATTTTCATGTCTGTAGATTTTTATCCATGGAGGTCCAGAGCCAATTCTCTCATGGATAAAGGTTAACTGTACTTAAATCTATACTGAAAGTTTGCTGGTCAGGAATTGACTGTAGTGGATGAAAACAACAAGGTTATAGTCCATAGCACTTTACATAACTTCCCTATATAGAAATTGATGAGCTAATTTGTACTTATATAAGCCCATCTGTATTTATGCAAAAATCAAAATAAAATGTAAGGTCAGGAAGACATGGTCTTTATAAACACCAATAGTACTTCTATATCAGGATAAAATAATGAGCTATGGAGAAAAAGCTCGAGGAAAGATGTTCGGAAACATCAAATGTGTTTACATTTAACTTTGGCTTTAAGCAAATAAAAAAGTCTGGGTGGATTCTGGAAATACACACTGGAACAAATTCCCAGGTAGTGCTGATATTTCAGAACCGGGACCAAGTCTGCTAGGAAATCACTACTTTAACACATAGTTTAAATCACGTGGAGATGACACTGCTACATATAGGCTCCCTGTCCTTCCTTCAGTGTCAAGTAGATGATTTGATTTGTGCGTTAATTCCAGTTCAGATGGTAATGATTGATTAAATTGCCTTTATCATATATCTTCTGAGGATCCTGTCCCCAAAATTTAAAATGAAAACAAAATGGATTATGATGGGGGATACAGATAAAAATGACTGGGTTTGGAAGAGAAAATTTGGGGGTTGAGAACCTTATTTTGTTCAGTTCTTTAGCTCATACTGTATATGCAAATGTGCTACCTCGAGAAGTGATAAGTTCCTTTCTCCAAGAGAGCAAGTACTCCAAAATCTTTACAAAGGCTGCGAGAACTGTGCAGATCATCTGGTAAGTTTGTGGGAGCCCTGAACACAAAACACAAAACTAAATAAACTCTGAAGATGCTACCTTTTAACCTTGAGGACTCTGTCCTTCTGGGCTTATGATTAAAATGAGAGGTAGAAGAATGTAGATGGAATACTTTTGAGCAGAAAACATACTTTTCAAAATATTTGGACGTAAATGCTAAAAACATTGATTCACAAAACAATTATGCCAAGAGAATCTGAAAGACAGACATTCAATGTTGTTTTAAGCAAAGTAATTAGCTTCTGTACCGACTTCCGTCCTGTAATCCACTGAGGGAGCAGATGCCCAAACGTTCAGGGTATTAGATTAAGAGAATGATGCTTGCTTTTCCTCCAAGCACAGATGGTTCTGGAATCTGAAGTCAATGGAGAGGAAAGGCTGAATTTATGTGGTTTCTACAGTTCTCTTTGAGGGTGTGTAAGGAAGGTCATACTTTAACACTTAGTTTACAACAGACTCCAGTTTCACAAAGAAGAGAGGTCAGAAGTTAAAGGGAGCCTTAAATGTTACACCATGCATCTGGGGCCAGCAGCTAGAACTACCAGTAAGGTGGGACCTTCATACGTGGGGCGTAAGAATTACGAAGACTACACAAATGCTGGATCTAAAAAAAGATTCATTTTTTTTTTCTCTATAAGTTCAGTTTCTAACTCAAACACCAGAAAAATATTTTGCAAGTAAGGGAAAGATTAGAAAAATTTAGTGTTCTTATAGGGGAAGAAATTTTTCCTTAAAAAATTCAAATTCACTTTACTAGCAGTGTATGAAGCTCACAGGAATAAAGGCAGTTCATTTGCATAAGGACACTTTGAGAGGATGAAAAACTTCTAAGAGGGAATGTGTGAGGCTTTGGTAGTAAGAATGAGAAAACTTCAAGTCAGTTCAACACAAAATATTTCTGGCCAGCTTTTCTATGCAAGGCCGCGGGCTAGGGATGAGGGTATAGAGATAAAACCAGAACTGTTACTTCCTAGAACCTACTGGGTTCTGCCTGGGTGCACTTTATTTAATTATTCAATAATGTGACTCTATTTCACATTTCATTTTCTCCACATGGAAATCTGGTAGGCCTTACCTTTTCCAAGGGGGCGAACAAATATTTCATTTTTCTTCTAGAGTGAGTTGTTTGAAAGGTCCTTCATATTTATGACAAGAACATTTGTTTAAAAAAGAAAATGTGCTGTAACTAAGAGAAAGGCGCTGACACCAATGGCTGAAGCAAAGCATAAGGGAGGTAAAGGGTGCACAAGGAGTAGAAAGAAGGAAAAGTTTCAGAAGGGAGGTGAGGCAGAACAATGAGGGATGAGAAAGGTCAACTAGCCGAGAGCTGGCTGTGGTAGCACGTGCCTATAATCCCAGTGCTTGGAAGGCCCAGGTGAGAGGATTGCGTCAAATCTAAGGCCCATCTGGGCTCCACGGAGAGCTCAAGGCAACACAGTGGAACCCTCTAAAAAAAGATAAAAACAAAGAAAGCTAGCTGAGCTCTTAGGAGGCCGTGGGAAGCCACGGAACCCCCTCTCTCTGGTCATATTCAGGCCAGTGCTGGAGAACGTTGGCAGGAAGAATGAGAAATCTCAAGTCAGTTCAACACAATAGGTTTTGGCCAGCTTTTATATGTAAGGAGGTGCGGACTGGACTCTTCTCTGAGCCTCGTCTTATGCGGGACAGAGGATGAAGAATCAGTGAAGGAAGAAGGAAGAAGGAGGGGCAGTAAGACACATTGGCCCTCTGGACCTTAACTGCTTTCATACACAAATTGAAAGAAAATGAGAAGTGTAATGGAGTGGAAGAGAGGTACGTTTCAAATTAAGAAAATAAAGATTGCTCATGTGGCAGATGGCTTGTGAAATGACAGCAAAAACTAAACCTGGGTCTAGATGAAATACGAAATTGAACAACAAAGAATAAAATGACCAAGATTTAAGAAAATCTCATCATAGAAACAAATGAGTCTGTTCTAATTACTTAAACTGTGAATGATTAGCTTGATCTTAACAGCACCATGGTGAGGCTATGAGCTAATTTAGTAAAAGCCATTATCATACACAGTACATAATTGTTTTGAAAATGTTCAAGACACAGGGATTTTTTTCTTGGAGTCAATGAGAGTTCGTAATTTAGACCTAACAGAAAATTACAATTTTGTAAGGAGTTTAAAACATTCTCATCTCAGACTTGATCAAAGATATATAGGTTATTTTTATTTTTTATTTTTTGTGTTTTTGAGACAGGGATTTACTACGTAGTTCAGGCTGGCCTTGAACTCACTTTGTAGCCCAGGCTGGCCTTGAACTCACAGCGATCCTCCTGTCTCAGCCTCTCAAATACTGGGATTATAGGCTTGTGCCACCACACTTGGCTCTCTGTAGGTTATTTTAAATGTCCTATATATGCTCTAAAATATTTCATATCAATAAAAAGTTTGACTTTTATATATGTATACACTCTAATTTTCTCTCCAAACGTACTTCCATTAGGGAAATACTTTGCTTCAGAACCAATAACTTCTAGAAAATTAGAGACTTCTCTAGGTATACCAGCTAGAGCTCATTGGAAAATCCATGAAAAACAACACTGTGAATAACATTTTCCAAATTTGATAACTACTGTCTTGTTTGGAGGAAATTGCGGTATGCAAGAAAGAGAGTTAATGTTAATTCTTCCTTCCATTTATGTTGCCCTAGGTAGGAATGACTTATTCCATATGATAAGTGACCAAGGAAAGCCAGGAGATAATAATCCTTGGAGAATTTTTGCCAAACCAACCACATTCTAGACTTGGATCTTTGATTATTAGATCTATACCACATTTTCTATCACCTAACAGAGTCCCTGGATCATAGTCTTTATTTTTGAAATGCTGGTGGCTGGACCTAGGCTCCAACTCCAGCTCTACCAATTATGGACCCCCAAATGATGGCCAACTTACTTAATTTTTGAGCTTTTGTTTCTTCATCCATAACACAGAAGTAAAAATAACTATCTGTTATATAAATGTTTGGAGATTACATTAGGTTCCAAGTATCATGCTTGGGATGTAGTAGAACTCAATAAATGATATTGATCTTGAAGCAGGTAGGAATTAAACTGCCCAGGTGCAGCTCTGTTCCGCCCAAACTGTTGTCCTGATGGAGCTATCTCATCCCGGTGGAGGCCTTCTGACATCTCACCTTTCAAACACTTCAACAATGTTCTGCATGTCTTTTAGATATTAAGAATATTGTCAGGCAGGAAGATTGCCTTTCAGGTCTTAGAAGAACTTTAGCTTTTGGTCCTTGCCAAAAAAGTTAGGTTTTCCATGACTGGACCAGCCAGGTACAGTGACTTCCTTGAGGGCTTTTGAAACTTGTCCTGAACCAACCCACTCCCTTAAGAATAACTGCGCAGAATTTTCTGAGGCTATGTTGTTATTGGTTAGTTCAACCGATCACAAAGAACTTAGAACTTCTGGATAGAAAACTAGGTTAAACTCAGACCACCTAGCCAGGCCTTTGTTAAGACCTAAAAGCAATCTATGTGTATAAAGCTGGGATATCAGTGAATGAGCTGGTGTCATGAAGATGGAGCCTGATAAATAGGATTCACTCATTCCAGAGTCATCAGCTAAGCACCTGCCATGATGACATATCGATGTGCTAGCCTTAGAGCTCCAACCTGCCTCTGTGTAGGTTTCTGGTGAATCTAGAGCCAGTACTCTTCTCATCACTTAGAAAAATCAAATATCCTCACTGGGAGGGAAAACAGGGAGAATCAAGGGCCACTTTTCCCAAGATTTTTATTTTCATTAAGATTTTAAGATATTTCTTCTCTTCTTGAGAAATTCAAGAGCGCTCTAATTTTTCTAGTATTGTAGCACAGAGATCAGTTTTTAAACACCAGATAATAAGAAACCTCAGATTAAGCATCTTTATCTGGAGTCCCCCACCCCCAAGCATATTTCAAGATAAACCCATTGGCTAACACAATGCTCCCCCAAACTGCCGGCTGCCTTGTTACTGAGTGCTTTCCAATCACATCAAAAGAATCTATTTACTTTCATCCCCACTAATCTAAGTTATTCTCAAAGGCAAAAAATAAATCATTCATTTTTCTATCACCAGAAGTTGCCAAGGTATCTGGCACCAAGGAGATATAACAACTCACCGGTGGATACCATCAGTAGATAATTAATTATTCACTTAGAGACATAAAGGCTTTCTTACACAGCAAGATTCATTTGTATTCTTAAAATATGCTTCAGCATATACAGGTCTTTAGAGAACTCATATCGTTAATAAAGCTGAACATTTAGACTTACATAAATTATTAAAATATATAATCAGGTTACATGGCACAGCACAGCAAGTGTTCTGAATTATAAATCTAAGAGTTGGGGGTTAATTGCTGTATTATTTCCTGGATTGGTCACGTTCACAGAAAGTGTTCAACTCATCTCATGTAATGCGACAAGGGCAGTATTTATTGTACTACATCCTCTTGATTGC
Source organism: Dinomys branickii (assembly GCA_004027595.1). NCBI lineage: Eukaryota > Metazoa > Chordata > Mammalia > Rodentia > Dinomyidae > Dinomys > Dinomys branickii. The sequence goes on along the minus strand of PVLD010012235.1, from coordinate 19,049 downwards.
AAGAGAAGTCCGAACACATGTATGTCACATTTTTCTCAAACACTGAGAGGACTGAGTTTTCTATAGTGGACAGAAATATTCTCATCAACACTCAGTGTCTAAGCTTCTTTTTTCTGGGATAAGGTATTGTAAAAGATAACAGATCATACAGAATATCAGATACTAAACTTGAGAATTTATGAATCCTTCAAAACTCATATTGAAGATGTGAGTTGATTCTCATACCAAAAATAAGCAGCGCTCCTTTTTCATTCAAATGAATATGACTTTTAGAAGACAGCTGTAGGCATGACCTGAAATATGCCGTTTCATATTTATAATGTGTGTCCCATTCATTTTATACCAGGAAATGATAGTGCAATTTCTTTGCGGGTAACAAAGAAGAGACAACCCCTATCTGTAAAACTTTCTTATAACAAGGACAATGACAAGAACGCAACAGAGATAAGACACCCCGTAACAAGATATTAGAACATAGATGAAATTATCTTGCAATTAGTCATGTCTATCTGACGCATTTCTTTCCAAGGGAAATTGTGCAGAGATTTTATTTCAAGCCTCAAAGATTTGGATGAAAGAAAAAAAAAAAAAACCAAAAAACTGCAATTTTTGCTACAGAAAGACAGGGGGCGTAAGCACGCAACACTTTAAAAAATGTAGAAAGTGATTATTTTCTCTAGGATTCTTTGCAAAAGCTCTCTTGCTCTGGGGTTTGTGGCCGAGCCCGGTGACGTCAGTGTGGCAGTGCGGAGTCAGGCGCCGCGCTCCTTATAAGCCCGGGAGCTGTCCGGGTGCTGAAGCGACCCGAGACGCTCGCCCAGCCGACCAGGAGGAAGGAACATGCTGTGGACCTTCTCTGCCATATAAAGAAGAGGTAGGCTGCTTTGTCTTCCGTTTACTGGAAAGTTCTAAATTGCGTACTCTTCCTTCAATTCTTAGCTGAGAGGAAGAAATTATTTTGGCAAGCATATATCAATAGAATAACGTCGTAGCAACCTGCTGCTCCTTAGCCGATGTAAGAATGTGATATGTGTTTGTCCAGATGATCAAATCTGTGATTTGTACTACTTGCTATTCGGCATCTATTAAGCAGAACCCTATGTAGGTAACCATATGTAAGAAGAGTGAGAAAGTTAAGGATTTGAGTGTTAACACACCTATTAATGTAAAGTTAAGCCTGATATCTTGTTTTCTCCCTTAAGGCATTGCTTCTCCCCTTAAGAGTCAGATACAAAATCAGGGATAAAATTTATATGCTTAATATTCTTAACAGTAGGCTTCCAATGATTCAAAGGCTGCTGAATACATTAGTCACAGAGGCATCCAGTTTTGGAACTATTTTTTCTTTGCTATTTACCTTAAAAGAGCTCTAAATTAACTAACTGTAAAATTATTATATGAACTGATATGTTTTGAAAAGGCCTTTGTTATTATCTCGTAATTTTAGTTCTAGGAAAATAGCTTAGAATGGTCCTGTGTACAGGTTTTTTTCTTCTTATAGGGTGAAATATTAGCTTGGGGTGCATGTTGAATATGACTCTGAATTATGGAGGAATGATACTTTTGAATACATAATGAAAACATTTGTAAATGTATAAACTACTGTTGTAATTACTGTGATTTGATTGAAAGACATTCTATAGTTACTTTTTAAAAGATTTTGATTGGGGCAGTTGTTTTTATTTTCTTTTTCTCTCCTAACTCGTTGAATTGCTCAATTTGGGTCTATCTACATGTGTCAATGCTTTGGTGTCAATGTGTTTGTCTAATTTTAGTAGTTTTAATAATAGCTATTGGGGAGAAACAATGTCCCTATGACTTGGATTTGAGAAAATTAAATTTTAAATCAAATCCTGTATAAGATATTAGAGCTGTTGAAACCATCTTCACTACTTAAAAGGGCTGCTACCAGGGAAAGAAATTCTTTGGGTCTTCAAGGTAATAACTATATCATTCAAAGTGAACCTGAATAAATGGTCACTTGTTAGGCTGTGGTTTAAATAACTGAAATCGATATTCTACTCTAACTCTACGACAAAATCTTATGCAAAGGTAATGCATAATTATACTAATATAATACATGTGGTAAGAATACTTCATGATAACAGCTTCAAAGAAAATAAGTTCAATAAAGGTTTTAAATCACAATTTCAAATGTCAATGTTGAAAAATTGATTACTAAAGCTAAATTAATTCTACAGTAATACAAAGAATATATAATGTACTTTCATTTAAACCTAAGAATGTTATGGATAAAATTACTTGTAGTAAACCTTTATTTATAGTAAATGCTTTGGAAACATTCTGTGACATGGATTAGGTATTTTTCTTTTCAGTAAGCTAAGTAATGTAGGTAATAGGAGTTATTCCAGTAGAAATATGTGCCTATGCTAAAGAAGTTTCTATAACTACCACTGTTTTAAGCTCTAAGACAGAAAACATTAATCATCATTATGGTCTAGTGAACAATGATATTTCTACAAGTAGTATCTAATCTAAGAAAATATTGTACTTAAATAACTAAGTTTATCTATCCTCAAACCATGATCTGTAAAAATATGAACAAACTTGTGAACTTATTTTGCATGAATTTTATTTACACCAAAGTTTCTTGCATTAAAACAGCCCTTTCAGTGTTAACAATGCCAAATACAAGACATGTAAAAAAAATCTTGCTAACTCATATATGAGGTTTAAAGCCTGAGAGAAAAAAATGAATGAAGATTTTTAAGTAGGAAGAATTTGATTCTTTGTCTGTGTTTATCTAAATTGGGAATTACATAGTGGTTATTTTAAGCTTTTCTAACAGTATGAGTCACTTAAGATTTCACAGGTCCATATAAAAATAAACAGAGGCATAAGACAAACTGAATCTGAAGACTTATAAGTTTAGAAATAGACTAGTGAAGTAAATTTATGTTCTTTCTGTAGCATCTGTTATTATTTACTATACATTCATAAGGGCTGATGAGAAATCCAACCATAATTACATTTTGCAAGAAAATCAGAGTAAAATTATTAGAAAAAAATGAAGCACAGGGATGTAAAAATAGTCTGTTATTTTGGCATGTTTACAGAGAAGAAACGTTATTGGTTTAGCTTGTTAGCTGAAACATGAGAAGACCATGTTCTGGGGTTATTAATTGATAATTTACTTTGATGTAAGAGTGAAAACAAATTATTTATGAAAGACATATGTGAGGACTCATCCACAAGGTGTTCAGTATGATTGATTCTAGTATGTTGTATTACATCTTCATACATAGCAATGCCACTATAGCTGGGTTTCTGCAGTAAAACTAGATAGATAATTCTGGAAGAAAAACCACATTTATTTTGACACAATCTAAGGACATAACTGTGTGTACCTGTGTGTTTTATGACAAATTATTTTTCCAGAGACTCTAGTAGAACATTGTATGAGAGAATTATAAATCATTTTGGAAAGCATTTCTTAGTAAGAAGCAACAAGTACTAAAAAATGAAACCAAAATTTGTATAAATCCAAGAATAAATTTGGGAAACCTCATGGCAACATTTTTGTTACGGTTTTAACCAAGAAAATGCTATGCAAGTTTGATGTGAATAAGTAACATTTTTGTTAAAGATTGTTGTGATTAATTTGTGGGCAAAGAGTAAATATTGATAAATTTTAAAGAATTATCCTAAGAGCAATGTGAAATTATCTCTGCTCCCTTTTTCCTTTTAGTGGTCTATTTATTTTGGTACAGTGCCTTCTGTTCTGTTCCATTTGTGTTAACTCATGTTTTCTATGCTTTAAGGAAATCTTTAAGACATGGCAGAAGCTAAGACCCACCAACTTGGAGCAGCCCTGTCTCTTATCCATTTAATTTTCCTCATCTCTGGAGCTGAAGCAGCTGCATTTCAGCGTCACCAGCTGCTTCAGAAAGAACCAGACCTCAGATTGGAAAATGTCCAAAGGTTCCCCAGTCCTGAAATGATCAAAGCTTTGGAGTACATAGAAAAACTCCGGCAACAAGCTCACAAAGAAGAAAGCAGTCCAGACTATACTCTCTACCAAGGTATCTCGGTTTCCCTTCCACAAAAAGAAAATGAAGAGGACAGTCGCTTGCCAGAGAGTTCAAGAGATTCACTGAGTGAAGATGAGCGGATGAAAATAGTACTTGAAGCTTTGAGACAGGCCGGAAATGAAGCTCAGTCTGCACCAAAAGAAAGCAAGTCCTATGCCTTGAATTCAGAGAGGAGCTTTCCAGGGCACGTGACTGATGATTACGAGACACAGCGGTGGCCAGGGAGAAAGCTCAAGCACATGCAGTTCCCTCCCATGTATGAGGAGAATTTCAGGGACAACCCCTTCAAACGTACAAACGAAATCGTAGAGGAGCAATATACACCTCAAAGTCTTGCTACTCTGGAGTCAGTCTTCCAAGAGCTGGGAAAACTGACCCAACCAAACAGCCAGAAACGTGAGAGGGTTGATGAGGATCAAAACCTCTATGCAGATGATGAAGATGATGTCTACAAGGCCAACAACATTGCTTATGAAGATGTGGTTGGCGGAGAAGATTGGAACCCAGCAGAGGAGAAAACAGAGAGCCGAACCCAAGAAGAAGTGAGGGACAACAAAGAGAATCCAGGGAAAAATGAACAGGCCAGTGAAGAAATGAAGCGTTCAGGTCAGGCAGGCCTGCAGGAAGAAGATCTCCAGAAAGAGAGTAAAGACCAGCTCTCAGATGGTGTCTCCAAAGTCATGACCTATTTGAAAAGGTTAGTGAGTGCTACAGGAGGTGGGCGGTCTCAGAATGGGCAAAATGGGGAATGGGCAGCCAGGCTTTCTGAGAAACCACTTGATTCTCAATCTATTTATGAGCTTATTGAACTTTCTAGGAATTTACAGATACCCCCTGAAGACTTAATTGATATGCTCAAGACCGGCGAGAAGCCAGGTGGACCAGTGGAGCCAGCGCAGGAGGTTGACCTTCCTGTTGACCTAGACGACATCTCAGAGGCTGACCTACAGCGTCCAGACCTGTTCCCAAATAAGATGCTCTCCAAGAGTGGGTATGTCAAAGGCCCTGGTCATGCTGTGACCGAAGCCTTACCAGATGGGCTCAGTGTTGAGGATATTTTAAATCTTTTGGAGATGGAGAGTACAGCAAATCAGAAACCTCCATATTTTCCTAATCATTATAACCGAGAGAAGGTTCCTCCAAGGCTCCCCTACAGTTCTGGAAGATCTAGAGTGAACCAGCTGCCCAAAGCTGCCTGGATGCCAGAGCCTGACAACAGACAAGTGGCTTATGAAGATCTGAATGACAAGGATCAAGAATTAGGAGAGTACTTAGCCAGGCTGCTAGTGAAATACCCTGAGATCATTAATTCAAACCAAGTGAAGAGAGTGCCCAGTCCAAGCTCATCTGAAGATGACTTCCCAGAAGAGGAACAGCTTGAGCAGGCCATCCAAGAGCACCTCAGTCAGGGAAGCTCTCAGGAGGCTGATCCACTGATGCCAGGCAGTAAAAGGCCCCTGAAGAACGATGATACTCCGAACAGACAGTACCTGGATGAAGATCTGCTAATGAAAGTGCTGGAGTATCTTAACCAAGAAAAGGCAGAAAAGGGGAGGGAGCATATTGCCAAGAGAGCCATGGAAAATATGTAAACAGCTCTTACTAACTGCCCCGCTTTCACTCCCCCCTTTCCATGCAAACCCCAACATTTCTCTTTAGTGTGTTGACTTCTATCCTATGAACACTATAATATCTATGATGTACAGGCAGAGGGTACCAGGTCACTGGTGAATCTGCTTCACTTATTCTGAGCTGTTCTCTTGTGTATGGATACGTATAAATGTTGTGATTCCTGGATTAAAAAAATTTCTGTCCTTTATTCAAGAATGATATCTATGATGGTGTTTAATAGTGTATCTAATGGCTGTGGCATTGTTGATGTGCACCTATGACAAACAGTGTCCTATAATTCTCTTGAAAGTTTTTAATATTCATTGAACTATTTTGTTACTGTCTGTAGTGTTTTGTGGAGTACTGGAGCAAAAACAATAAAGCATTATACATATATAGTTTTATTTATAAGGCTTTTTCTATTGTGCGTTTTATTGTTGATTAATTAATAAATGTTATTTCTGGACACCCTTGGACTCTTCATTCTGGAAAGTTGGAGACAATTAATTGCTAAGACAATTAATTGCCAATTAATTGCTAATTGCTAAGGAGCCAAAAGAGAGACTTGCTACCTTCACAGGTGAACCAGGTGAGAACTAATGAATTTAAGATGTGCTCATGTCTGGAGAATACAGTATCCTCTAGCAGCCCCCTATGTATGCCCACCCCCAATGGTTTTCCTCATACACAGGTTTATGGTATAAACCTTTTGGTATCATATGTCTGTCTTTGAGCCTTTATTAACACAAATAAAACACATTTAAATCTTCCACAGTCATAAGCAGTGTTAAAACAAGACAACAAGGAAAGGTAAAAAACACAGCAAGATACAAAACAACCACAAGAGAAAAAAAAAAGATTCATCTCCCATTTTCCTCTTATCTATCTTGAATTGGAGGGAGGTGATAGGGGAGGGGAATGCAAAATGAATTAGGAGGTGATGTGTACATATATTAATTCCCTTTGATGAATGCAATCATTATGTGCTGCAGACATGTACTAATAAAAAAACAGAAAAAAATCCTATTCCACGGAAATCAGAAATGACTGTAGACTTGGAAGCATTCTGCCCATTCCCAGATCAACTTGGTCGGCAGAAGAAAATGATTCTGCCGAAGGACTCCCAAAGTGATTGTAAAGAAAATGGGCACAATCACAGTGGGGATAGAACAACTATCCTTTCTCCTGCCCCAGAGGGCTAGGTGTGGCATGATTATTACAACACACATCACTTTGGTGCAATCAGAATCACCCTCACATATCAACTGGGAATCAATAACAACAACAAAAACAACAGCAGCAAGAAAGTATATTGAGCAAAGCAATACCATAAACAAGGAAATAAATAATGCTTATAAGTTAGGCACTGAAGGTGGGCTGGGTGCTATACTACTCTTTATATGCTTTATCTTGTTTAGTCCCTACTATGTGATTGTGAAGGGTTTCTCTCCAGCTCCCACTTCTCTGCCCTTTACATCTGGGAAAGTTAAATAACTTTCCCCAAATCATCCAGAATTATGAGCTGCCCCAATCTGCAGTATTAACCACTTCACTACACTTCCTGTTTGGGATGTGCACTTTTAACTGAGGGATGAGACATCGGAGATGGGATTATGGGGCATTGTGGGTCACTTCCAAAGGAGGACACGTGTGTGTGTGTGTGTGTGGGGGTGTGGGTGTGTGTGTATGCGTGCGCGCGGGTGCACTGCAGGGATCCCCAAACTGTCAAAAGGTAGTAAGAGGCCCTGGATCCTTGCAGAAAGCACTAATCAGAGGCTTTTCAAGTTTTTTCCAGACTCTTTTCTGTTCAATTATTGTATGACTTCATGGGACTCTGGAATCTGAATGTGCAAGAGAAGTAAGAGATGATGAGCTCTACAGTTTTTCTCATACATGGGTCTTTAATCTCAAGTACTTTCAAGACAGGTAGTTCTTACCTTACAAAGCAGTGCCATGCTGTGGATGTTAGGGATCTCCTCTTCTCAGCAAGGGTTTTCAACATTTCCCAATTAACTCTCTAGAGAGCCCTCTGAGATCCAGGTTACTTGTGTCTTTGGAAACTCAGAGGCATATGATAAGCTGTCACTGTTTCACAGGTGCTGAGTGATGGAGAGGGACTTTAATCTGTAACTAATCATAACATTCATATATGTGCCCAGTGACTTATCATGTGTGGAGCTAAATGTAAGAGGAAACCAAGGAACAAATTAGGCTTCTTTAAGTGGAGGAGATTTAGAACATTTATGAGGCATTAAATCTAGGGAACATATTTGTATACCACACTTTGCATGTGTCCAACTCCACTGCCTGCCCCTTGTGTCACACTCTTCAATCTGCTATGTCCAGCAGTAAGTCTCTTCTTGGATCTAAAGTCAGCTGTGCGATCATTCCCATGCTACCCTACACAGAACTAATCACAAGAATAAGAGTGTGGGATGTGCAACTTTCCTCAGCAGACTTTGCATTGCCGTGAAGTTTATATAGCCTACTGAGAGGGCAGGGAAGGAGAGCAAGACACAACCAGTGAGCACAAGGCTGGGACTCGTATACAGATGGATAGGATGCAGACCCTGCATTCCCTCTGCATCATGCTGCTTCTTTCTTCAAGTCTTGGGCTTGCAGTTCCATTCTCATGGCTCTCTGATGGAGACATTTCAGATATCAGGACTGGCAGCTTGGGAGATGTTTTCATTTGAGATATATATTCTTTGCCTGGCCTCCCCAGACATCAGTCAGAAGTGTCTGTCTTTTTACAGGACTGCCATATCCTCAGCTACTGACTCATCAGACTTATGCATTTCTGATCCAAATATTTTTCAAATATGTTAGAGTATTTTTCCCTAGCTTGAGAAATGAAGCTATGAAACATTCAATAATGTGGATCAAAAAATCAATTGGAATTAAAGCTTCATCAGAAATTGGAGTCACAAGCCCAAGCAGATTGCTTCTGCAGGTTACCACAGGGAAGAGAAAGAAACTGACTGTACTAAAACTGCTCACACCTTTGCAGGAGCCCCCTTTTCCATCAGTGAGAATTAGACAGGAGCTTAGTACTCTGCATGCTCTTAGCAAGACCCCACTGATCAGACTTTCCCTGCCACAATACTCATGAGCACTCTACCTGGTGCAAAAGAGACTGCATTTTCTTTTTTTTAACTGTATATGAAGAGAAGTCACTTAAATTCACTTAAGTGGTAGCTGACCCCACTCTTGACCTCCTTCCTATGGTTAGTTATTAACCCATGTACAGAAGAGCAGAGTCGTAAAATGAGAACAGAACAAAGAGGACAAATTGGCAAGTAGGCTAAAAGTGAAACTGAAATGGTCCTCTGGAATCTGGCTGTCCAATAACTTCTGGGAAAGTTAAACTTTGTGATAATTGTGTCACATTCTTGTAATATTTCCAAAAATTAGGTAATGGTTATTATGGAAATCTAAAAATGTACTTAAACCGAAGGTCAGATCCAGATTGGGGTGGACATCTTCTTTTGCTCCTGGGTAGAGACTGTCCATCAGCTGGTTCAATAAAACTTTGTTTGTTCCTGCCTTTTTGGTTTTCTTGTGAGTGCCTGTCTCATTGAACTCACTTGCCGTGTCATACCTATTTGTCCTGAAGATGAGTAGGGTTAATCTGATCATGCCCTCTGTAACACTCCCAAGTGTTACTCCAGTGACTCCCAGGCCATCCCTTTCCCCCACATTCAAACCTTTATAAACTTTGTATTTCACTTTTCTCAAACCTGACTCTTACTCTTTCCCACACTCTACAACCTTTTTTATGCCCTTTGATACTCAAGGTCAATCATAAGCAAAATACCCTGTGCTAACCACTTCTGTGAGTACTGTCTTCAACTTCTTCCTCCAAGGGAAACCTAGTTCTGCTCCAAGGTTACTACTTCCTTTGCAGCTCCCTTCCTTGTTTTATTTTATTTTTTCTTTTTGCTAGCTATAGTAAATTTCTTCTTCTCTGTAGGACTGTCTAACTCTGAGTCTTACACCATTACCCATCATGCCTCACTGTGGTAATCTGCAGCCCAGGTCACTTCCCCTCACTCAAAAGATTGAGGCTTATGTTTACTCTCACTCTTTCCCACTCTACTTCTGCCTTAATATTTATTGATTCCAAAACCCATGAAAAATGTCTTTGCAATTATCATCAAGTCCATCTCTTACACTTGAGATTTTTCTGTTTTGACCATTGCCACCTACCCTAAAGCTCAAGTCCAAATATTTTACTCTAGCATTCAGGTAATGTAGTGCCAGGATGCTTCCTCTAGAACAATTCCAATCACTCTCCAAAAACTGTAATCCATCTAACACCTTGCTATTTCCCCTCATCCCCTTTATTCTTTCTACCCACCTTGTCAAGAACAACTTTCATAGTTAGGCATTGTAATCACTTTCTTGGAAATATTCTTAAGTCTTCTGTCAGGTCTCATTGTGTGTGTGTGTGTGTGTGTGTGTGTGTGTGTATGTTTTGTGAAATTACAATTTAAGTCCAATTCTCCATCTACTTCCTTCTCTCTTACTGTTGAAAACTGCAGGAACAAGACACATAAGCACACTGACATATTTCACTTTAAATTCATGCTCAGGGTCCTTAGGTGACCCATAATGTTGTCCCATAATCCTCATCTGTACCTATTCCATTCAGTCTCTCACTCCTGAGACAACAGTATATTTTCTCTCTGTTTGAAAGAATTCAGTATTGCATGCACAGTCCACGCCTGTAGGTAATTTTCTGGCTTGCTGTTTCACTGAAGCAACCCAAGGAGAAAGTCTGCACATCCCATCTTCACTGTAACCTGCCTACCTGCATCAGTGGGTACATTCTGCCTACCACTTCTTGTTTTTGCTAGTTTGGATGGGTGGTCTGAGCTCCTGCAGTTATTAACCCTTCCACTCCTGCACTGGGATCTGCTCTCGTCCTCAGTTGAGCAATTTCTTTCAGGAATTCTCCATCTCTTCTTTGTATCTTTGTGTCCACTTTCCCTCTCTACCTAGTCATTCTGGACAGCTTGGCATCCAGCTCACGGAAGATGTCTGGATTCTTTTCTACCTCATTGGCTACATTTTCTAAGTTTTCTCTGCTCTTCCTCCTTATCTCCCCAGCCTGTAACCACTGGAGAACATAGCGCAACATCTCTCTGCTCTTCTCTATCTATTGTCACCTTTGAGGTGATCCCATCCAAACTCCATGTTTTTTTGTTTCAACCAACAACTATTGACCAACAACTTTCAAATCTGTATGTCTAGCTCAGACTTATGTGAACTCCAGATTCAAAAATTCACCTGTCTAGAAGACTTCTTCACTTGAGTGTTCAGCAGACATCTTGAATGTAACATGACCATAGAAAAATTCTTGATTTGCCTCCTGGACAAAATTCCAGGTCTTCCCACAAAGTTTTTTTTCTAAATCTCAGGAAAAACCCAGTGTTTTGTCATTTATTAGTTTAGTCATTGCCTCTGATGTTTGTTTCATAATCCACTCATGAACTGATAGAAAATCTTGTCACAACTTCAAGATACATCAGCATTTCTCAGTTTCCTCCTGTCACCACCATGTATAAATGGTGATTGTCTCCCACTTGGATTGGCATAGGCTTCTACTGGTTTTTCCTGTTTCTCTCTTTCTTTTCACCATATTTGAAACAGAGTAGGCAACGTGAGTCACTGATATCCTAGATCGGATGATATAAAGCCCGGGAGCCAGATTTCTTGATCGTTGATGTCCTAGGATCTACCTCTGAACTTATTTAGGGTCCTCTCCCCTTTAAACCACCCTTCCCACCTGCACTCATTGGCTCACCGTGCTCGAAATACTGTACATATTCTCACCTCAAGTCTCTTGCACCTTCTGTTTCCTCTTTCAGAAATATTTCCCCAAATAGCCACAAGGTTTTCTCCCTCACCTGTTTCAAGTTGTTGTTCAAATACTGATTCATTGGTGCTGTTCTTGAGAAAGTTTCAACTCCTAAGCACTTTTCTGTCCCTTTTCATGCTTGATTCCCTCCACCTTAGCCTTGCTACATCTAATGTTCTCAATGTACAGTTTTACTTTGGTTCCTCCTTACTCTTCCACTGCGGGCAATATTCCTGAGGGTAGATTGTTTTAATCACCGTTCTGCCTCTAGCCGACTGGATCATTAACTGGAACATAAGGAGTGCACAGAAAGTAAAGAAGATTGAGTGAACCGAAAAGTCAAGAATGAGGAAAGGAGTGATGGAAAAAGGAGAGAGGGTTGGAAACTAAAATGGAGACTGAAATCTCAGACAGTGAAGATAAGTCTTTGTTAACAGAATAAGACAAGAAAATGTGGTAAATATGCAGTCTTATATTAATTATTTCATTATATCAATTTTATTATATCTAGTACATGAAATAATAATTTTATTATATTGATACCAATTTGGTAAGACTTATTTTAAATCTTTACAGAATGAAGTTAATGGGGGAAATAAAACTCCTGATGCAGATTTTACCATCTTCCCTTGCTAAGTCTTTCACTTGTGCTGAGGAGGAGCAGGAGCAGCACGGGAGCTCCTGGCCCCGTGACAGAGCAGAAGCAGGACAGGCAGGAGCTTCCAGCTTGTGAAAGCCGGGTCCAATTACATGTGCAGTTTAACTTAGGCATTGTCATAAGGGCCCAGACCACGACCAGGCAACCCTCTCAGATGCTAGAATCGCAAAATTACAGTTACTTTGGTATTTTAAAAACCAATACAGATGAGAATGATAGTTATTTTGCCCTATAGAAGAAAACATTACTGTTATAATAATGTTATGGGGATTAGTCACATGCAGATACAAGTTATGCCAGCCCCAAGGTGTAGCCGCTCTGGCTAGTGCTTTATTAACCCTGCTAGTTGGGAGGCTAGGAAGCCCCAGGGGCTTTGATCAGGTTAGCTCTAAATGGTGAAAAGAACCAGGGACGGAGAAACTGAGGGAGTTTTTCTAGCTAGTTTATGCCTTTTCATCTGGAGCAAAGGTGCCAATTTGTTTCCAAATATTCAGAATGAATCAATCTTCTGGATCATGTATTACAGCAAAACATAGAATTTTTTTCTGAAAGAGGCAAGGCAGATATGCATTTATAGCTGATTTTCATATCATTTGCATTTGCCTACCTCCGTTCTGTTTTTTGCTCCCAGGACATGTTCACATAAAAATGTACTGTTGACACCCCAAGGTACGTTATTTTATTAGGCTCCTTTTCCCTTGATGATGTTTTGCTGGGGCATTATCACTGACTTGACTTTTAGACCTCACAGACCAAGTGTGAATGTGGAGTGGGAGGGTTAGGCCGGGAGCACCCTACATGTCTATGCTAAGACAGTGATGCCACAGATGCACCGGTACTTCCTACTGTTCCAGCGCATTCTACTATTGTGTGATATTTGGCTTCTCAGCCTTCTTACTGTCTCCTCTCTTATTCACTGTAGTGGATACTGTAGTCATCCTATGGGCTTAGCACACATGCTGCTGTCTCTAGTAAAAGTGCTGTTACTGTTCCTTCTCTTTGGCGTTCAATATGACTTTCTCTTACCTCCATTGCTAACATACATTTATTTATTTCCTTATTTGTCTTGCTACATAGTTATGGCTAATTATGTCCCCCTGCTTGCCTCATGCATTAAATTACAAGCTCTCTGAGGTCCAGGGCCAGCCCTGAATATCCTTTCTGCAACCCCTGCAATGTCCAGCACTATGCCTCTTTCTTGTAAGGTGCCCAAAACACATGTGTTGAATAAATGAGTACAAGTTTCCTCTCTGCTGTTTCACGATTTGCAGAGGCTATGGAAGTGATTTTGGGACTTGAACTCAATTTAACAGGGAAAAATGAAGACCTACTATGTACTTGTCTTGATCGTCTTAGGGGCTCTTGTCCTTGGTATTTCTCAAAATCGTGCCATATCTTCAAGCGCTGCGTTTGCCACTGGGTGAATTTGAGTTCAAACACTATCAGTTTCTCATGCTGACATCCCATTTTCGCTGGTAAACTTCGAATGCAGAGACCTAGCAGCACTCCAGAGACTGCTGTTTGGTTCAGTGCTTTTCACTCCGTGGTAGTTTAGACTACTGTGTAACAGTGTAGCCTTTCTCATGTGGAGTGGCACGTCTATTCCTGCCTCATAGATCAATTAATGTTCGGATTTCAATTCCAGAAAATTCTCTGACTTGATGCACTTGGAATTTCTTCATGGAAAAGAATTTTGGGGTTAGCAAAAGAACAAGAATGAAACCCTGCCTTTTTTTTTTTTTTAACTTACTTGGATACCCATTTAATCTAGGTGGATCTGAAGGTGGGAATGATACCTGCTTTGCAAGGCTGTCAGGAGGATGTAGTGACAATATGTGTGTACCGCTCTTTAATGCTTGGAACAAGGTAACTGCTCAGTTTTCCCAGTCAATTAACCAGCAACCATTAGTGACCATTTGTAATGTATAAACCCTAGTATGTGACGTTATGTAGGGTGAGGAATGTAAGTGATGTGGGTAATGTATTTCCACACAAATAGGCCCCATTGTGAAAGCACTTTTACTCCACTTGCAAACAGGACTATTTTGTTATGCTAGAGCTATTTTGAGAAAGTGGTTTGTGATAAAGCAACAAGTTCTGATTCCATCTGTCATGGGGTCCAATTTAACTGAGGCCATTTCTCAGGAATTGGAATGTTCAGAAGCCTGTGGGTGGTACAAACCAACATTTCAGGTTTATTTTAAGCTGAAACCCTTAATTCATGCTAAAATTAGTGCATATGGGCAAAGAAAAACTGATGAGGCTAAGTTTCAATTTAATATGATTGTCATTTCTGCATATTATCTAAAGCCATCATTTGCAGTAAGATAATGAGAACTTCAAAACAATTTGCTGGTTCTCCACTTCTCCAAGATGACACAATGATAAGCTAGCCCCTGTGAACCCGAGACAGATAGTTAGTAACCATGGTGCTTTAAAAATGCAATTTAGATGTCAGAAGAAACAACAAAATGATTCCTTCTACGTCTTCCCATTCATATACAGTACACAGAGCACTGACTAGAAGGGTAGGTAAAGCGGACGCCACTCCCCTTCCCTCTCAGTAATAATCCCATGATTCAATTCATTCTGAAACAACAGGTTGCTATGGTAGCAGGAGAGTCAGGGTTACAGCATCTAACCATTCTTCAATGTGAAATCAGCAGAGTATAGGGATGCTTCAAAATTCATGAGACTGGTGGAAGCAGTTTGTGCTCTAACCTACAGATTTCCTGCATTGGTGGAAAATAAAAACAAGCAGGTGACAGTGGAAGCCAAGGGGCTGGCGTGGTTTAGTAGCCTTTCCAGGGTGTTGGGTGGCGTATACCATGGTCTATGCTCTTTATTTATTGAGCTTAAGATTAGATACTGATAAAAGGCATAGCATAAAGGCAAAGTACCTGCTCTTTCAAAAATGAATGAGAAGAGTTTCTACTGATACGATCTGTATTCCTATTCCCCTTCAGTCAGAGCTAAGCTAAAGGTCTAATTTTTAAAAAATGTGCGTGTGGTCAGTCACTCTGAAAATCTATTAGAACTAGAATTTTTGGAGCATAGGATTCAGTATCAAAATTTCACTATAGAGTGTGCTCTTCAAGTGAATAATGCGTTTGTAATATAATATATATATATATATTTATATATCACATAAATGTAATATATTACAGATATGTGAAAATATTGTGAATATGCCTTATTCACAAATGCATAAAATATGTGAAGGAAAAAGGAATTTTTACAAAATACAGACTGTATAACCTTCCATATATATATACACACACACACACACACACACACACACACACACACCATCATCTCATCTATATATTTAACTCTTAAGTTTAAAATTTGTTCCTATCCTCTACTATGCACTGATCATTTTCTCTTTTTGCTGTCATTCTCTCATTCAGGCAAAATCCCAGTCTTTCCTGTGGTCACACCGGTAGCCTTAACAAGACCGAAAAGTAGCTATACAAGACGAGTAAGGAGTGGAGCAGCCTGCTTTTGTAAACGCAGGTTTGTTCTTAACTGCTGTGGAACTGAAAGGCTTATGGGAATGAGAAGTGTAGGGGCTGGAGACGGGAAGGGCATAGCCCAGTTTGGAACTTGGTATTCCTCCGTGGGGGAAACTCAAGGGAGGAAGGATGTTCCACCATGAAGTTTGCTGCCTCACTGGCTTGTTACATTCGATTTCTTCCACCTGCATGGTCCTCCACTCTTACCTATTTACCAAGCTTTTGTTCATTAACACCAAACTGACAAAGACTTTTCAGATGTTGTTTTTCCCCTGCTTGTTTTGTGGACCCTCCCTTCATCATCCTCTAGATTTAATCCTTTCCTTTTTTGTAGTGACTCCTTGCTAAATTCTATTGCAATTATTTGTCTATATAAAACTCTATGATAAAATGTGGCACTTCATGAGGACATTGAACATATAGTGGGGATTATGTTTTTGTGTGTGTGTTTAGCAGCTCAGTTTTTCTTTCCTCTGGTCACACACCACACCTTGCTTCGAGACTTGTTTTCTTAGTCCATGTATTTGTGGTGGGGACGGTACACTGGGTGCCTTCCCACTGCCCCACAGTGGTGTGGAGTTCCCAGTTAGATCTGTAATGGCCTCAAGCAAAACATTATTGTCCACACTGTGGGATGGGCATGTGGCCCAAGCTGGGGTAATCTGCCTTTCTCCCTAAGAATTATGTATAGATGGTATGATGGAATCTTGGGGGACTTTGACTATTTTGTGCGTAAATATGTCTATTTTCTTGTTGGATGGCCAGCTCTGAGGCTAATAAACAGCATGGCAGATACCCAGAAGAAAGTGTCTAGGGGAAACTGAATTGGCCAGAAATCACTAAGTAGCATTGACAAAACTGAGAGACAATAGACCACAAGCCTGAAGAGCCAGAAGGACAAGCATTCTTCAGTCGGAGCAGGGCACTGTGTCAGAGTGGCAGCAGGGTGTAGGGCTCTGAAATTTTTACTGGGAAAGACCCTTGAAAGAAAAAATGGAGGAAGCAGGATCAGGCAGGGAAGACTGAGACTGGGAAGCAGACTTGAGTCGCTGGCATCACTAACATCCAATGAATGCCCCAAGTGAATGAGCAGATGGTGGGGCATTGGCACTGACCAAGACAGGAGGAAGCGAGCTATTGCCTCGTCACTCATACAGTGCTTGGCATCATCCAGCAAGAGGGTAACCCCAGCTTGAAAGCTGATGTGGACCTGGAAGGAACTAAGAGCTGGAGGAAGGTTTTCAGACCACCCTTTACAGCTGGGCCAAGAGTTTTTTCTTGAATGGGGATCTGCAGGAGGCACCTGCATGTCTGCAATACCCAGAGACCAGAGTGAGATGCTAACATCACATCAGAGGCCCCCAGATCCCTCTTGGGCATCCTAGGGCACATACCTGTCCCTCTGTTTCCTATCTTATAAGTCAGACAGAATTTTATTAGGAAAAGTAGATGATATGGGAGATTTAGGGACTTAGTATTTTAACAAATGGAAGGCTGTTTCCTCAAGTATTGGACATGGGGTTAATTTGTTTTTTTCATAATCTGGTGATGCAGGCTCAAGAGAAAGACTGGATTAGTCACAACCAAAATAAAGATACTATATTGTCTCCCCATAGATAAGTAGCTATTGGATTCTTAAGCCAGCCAATAAGCAGTATTATTACTGTTAGATTCATAGTGAATTAGCAAAAGTGTAACACTTTGGCTGTGAGTTAGTACAAAGTACTTCCAGGAAAGAGTTATTTTTAAAACTTTCATTGAGTCTACAACTTTTCTTTTTTTTTTTTTTTTTGGTGGTGGACAATGTGGGGAAGAGAAAAAATACTGCTCCTGCTTTTTGCTTTCCTCTGATAAAGTGTTTCTTCCCTGGCAACCATAGTATAAATCAAGGAGAGAGAATGCCAAGGCAAACTGGGTCCTTGCAGTGAAAGCATGCTGGATGGAGACTCTCGCCTGAGGATTTCAGAGCGATGTGAGTTATTGATTACATGTTACGAATTTTCGCTCACGTATTCTTACAGCATCCCAGGACACAGAAACACTCAGACAGTCTGGCTCACTTCTCCATAATGGATGAAACAAGCCAAAGCCCACAAGCCACGTGACTGGGGGAGGCTGCAAAATAAATAATGGTAGGGTACTGGAGCTGGAGGTGGAAGGGGCCTAGCTTCTTCCGATTTCTTTCATTCTGCTTCATGGTGCTTCAATCCATTCGACTCACTTACTCATCTTTACTTTGCTATTTAAATCAGTTATTTACTGCCTGTTAAATGCAGGACACTAAAGGTTTCTCTGGCAAAGATAACTATAACAGAATTTTGCCTATGAGTTGCTCATAGTCTAGTTATGACAACTACCTTATAAAGGGCTTACTGGGAAAAGAATCTATAAAATAAAGCCATGTGTACTCTCCTAGGGTAGTTTTAGGGACAGTCCTGCCAGAGCAGCTTTGCTTTGCCTGCTCTGTACTAGCAGACAGTTACTTGAAGTGGACAAACAAAGTGGCGTGCAGTACAACAACTCCAATCAAAACAAAGAAACAAAACACACCAAGCAGAGCCAGGTCACAAGCGCAACTGCAGTCTTACAATTTGTCTTCACACTGTCCTGGCACCTGGTGGTCCCCTGGCTGCATCTTACACATCACAATGTAAATCTCTTTATCTTCTTGGAGGATGTTGAAACTATGTAAAAAATTCCGGAATTGGGGTCAGGACATACCATGGATTTGTGTCAGTACAGAGGCTGACTCTGATCTTTTCTTTCCTAAGTGGGTATCATTTAATATATGATACTCAGCAGTGCAGAGAGGCTGTTTGAGTTCCCAGAGTCACACTGCCAGTACAAAGTGAAGCCACAAGTCTAGCTTCAGAAATAAATATGCACAAATGCATACCGATGCCCAGTTTTGGGGTATAAGAATAGAATAACATTCATATTCTTTTTATTTTTATTTAAAAAAATACAAGTACAAAAACATATTGACAAACAGACACCAATTATCATAAAAACTAGTACAATCACAACTAATCTATGGACAAGGTGATATGGTCTCAACAGTGGTTATTGCTTTATCCATTGATATCTTCGAATTGTAAATGTATGAACCCATATCCAGACATGCAAATTTAGTCAGACAGTTAATTCTCTAAACAACAGAAAAAACACAAAAACCAAAAATCCAAAGACAAGAAACAAAACAGGCATACAACAACAACAGCAACAACATCAACAACAAAAAAAAACACCGCTTGTTGCTGCTTTACATATTGATATCTTCGAAGTGTGTGTTCAGGATAACACATACAGATATACACGATTAATCTAATATCCTGTCATCGATTATTGCT